>JAJPUD010004867.1:111081-127158 GCA_023553655.1 Myrmecobius fasciatus
TCTCTCTCTCTTTCTCTCTCTCTCTTTCTCTCTCTCTTTCTCTCTCTCTCTTTCTCTCTCTCTCTCCTCTCCCCTTTCTTTTTTATCCTTTCTCTCAAGTAACTTTTTAAAATATATTTTGGAATATTATTTTCAAAATTGTAAATTATCTTCCTTCATCATAAAATATTTGCCTTCTTTCTTTCCCATCCATTGATTCCTGGGAGAGGGAGGGAGGAAGGGGGAGGGGGGAGAAAGAGAGAGAGAGAGAGAGAGAGAGAGAGAGAGAGAGAGAGAATAATCAGCAAAATTTCACATTTCAATAATCTGATATCACATACAATACTTTATTCCTGTGCCCTCCATACACCAATCCCTAAAAAGGAACAAAAGAAGGTATCTACTCCTATATCTTTTGGGGGCTATTTCAGGGATCTTTTTGACTAATTTAAATTCACATTATTTAGTTTGGATTGGCTTGTCTTTTTCTTTTCTTTTCTATTTACATTGTTGTTGTCATTGTGTATATTATTTTCTTAGCTCTATTTCCTTCACTTTATATTACTTCATATAAATCTTTATATATTGCTCCACATTCACCATCTTTATTGTTTCTTTTAGTACAGTTATAATCTATTAATTTCATGTGTCACTATTTGTTTATCCAATTCTACAAATAAAACAATCTCTGGATCTGGCTAAAGGACATCTTGGCCAATTGATTTGCATAATTCCAAAGTTGCTTCCCAAATATTTGTCCCCACTCATAGTTCTACCAACAATATTTTACTATGCTGATCTTTTTATAACCTTTCCACCATTATTTATTCTTGTCTTCTGTCAATTTGCTTGGTGGGAGGCAAAACCTCAGGCTTTTTATGATTTGCATTTTTCTCATTATTGGCAATTTGGGACCTTCCCTATTGTGGATGTTAAATCAGTTGAAATTCTTCTTTGGAGAACTCATTGTTTGTATTCTGTGTCTATTTCTCTATTAAAAGTGGAAGAAGATGGCTTGATATTCCTAATGACTATTCACTATTCTTAGAAAGATCCTTCCCAAATAACTAAAACTAAATGCTTCTCTCTGAAAAAGAAAGAAAAACCTCAGTAGCCTTTAAGAGCACCTAACATTTACCGTCATGAATCATACCTCAATATTTAACTCATAATTATCTCTTTTAGGGTAAATAATTCCTCAATCATCTAGGATTTTTTTCCTCCAAAAACAGCACTGCTCTTGTAATCGGGAGATAATTAGATTTGATTTTAAGTGCTAATTCTTCCCAGTTGACTATATGGCCAGTAAAAAGTCATCTTGTCTCTTTGAAACTCAGTTTCCTCATTTGTTGAGCATATGATTGAGCTAATTATGCTTGTACATCAAATTTACAGGGTTGGTAGCAGAAGCCAGCCAGATTATTTAAAGTGTTCTGCAAACTTGACCCGCTTCCTACATAACAATTATTGGTGATATTGTTAAATTATTATCATTTATTGTTGAAGGAGCTGCTTTCTGATGACCAGTCATTTATTTATTTTTCCAGACAGATGGGGGAATTTCAGCTGAAGCGTTGTTGCAGATAAAATGGCTACCCCATCACAACCCATTTGAAGGAATGGTCTGAGGAGCCCCTTTGCCCCGAATGTGTGAGCACAGTCAGGGATACAGCCAGCTGTTGCACATTATTGCACACAGTTACCATCACCATTCCCCCTCCCCTCTACCACACACCTCAGTTTCTTAGCATGATTATGATTCACATATTTTGATGAGGCACAAAGAGATAAGGGGCCAGGGTTCTGGCTTGGCAGAACTCCGGGTTCAAGTTCAGACTTGGCTATACCTGTGATTGTAGGCAAGACATCTGAGATTTTCGAGGCTCTGCTTTCTCACCTACAAAAAGGAAAGAGTCCTTAGGAAACATAGATCACAAGGTTCCTGGGGGGAAACCCCCACAAATGGTAAAAAAAAAGTTCATAAAGTGAGGCAGTATTTATTTATATGTGTAAGACTCTGGAGTAGGAGACTGCTAGCTCATAAAGATTTGACCATTTATTTGGACCCGCAAAGAAGATTCATGAATAATACATTTTTCTAGAAAATCCCTGAGGTTAAAACAAAATTTTTCTTGTTTGTGATCATGTCTTTCAAACAATGTGGTAAAAATTTCAAGTTTTTTTTTTATTTTAAATCATCGGGATGCAGTGAGCGACAGTCCCAATAAACAATTGCCCTCCTTGAAGGCCTTCAGCGGTTGTAATGAATAGTTGACTTCATTTCTCATAGTGATGTTGGACCTCTGTCCTTGGTCTTTGCTCTATGTTTTCATTGACTTGGGTAAAAGCACAGCTGGTACATTTGCCAAATTAAAGATGACAACACTGAGAAGAGCTGGTGATTGCAATAAGATAAAAGATTCTGATGTGGGATGAGGGGCACATTAACTGTCTTTAAGGCTTTGAAATGCCATGTGGCAGTGTGACTGCCAAGAGGAGCACTCGAAACAATGGACAGAAGTTTTGATGTCAGGGAAAAAAAAAACAAAACTAAGACAACACTGAAAGCCAATCTGAGCTATCCCAAAGTTGAGGGGGCTGCCTCCAGGAGGGGACAGAATGGTAGTACAGCTCCCATGAGGCATTATCATGTAGAAAGTGATGATCAGTTCCATAGCAGGGGTGACTGAGATCCTTGCTGGTCAATTGCTCTTTGCACTCTTGCTACCTCAACTCTTTCCTGTTCTGAGCTGCTGTGACTGCATGTTTTGTTATAGGCCCAGGCAACATCTAGCACTCTAAGACTGAAAATATGATCAGAGGGGTGATTCCTTTTGCAGCGCCAGACGTTTGTTCCCTTCTCCTTTCCACATTGCTTGATATTTGATCACTAGTCTTTCTAGAAGGAGAATTACATTCTCTGGACCCAAGGCCATCCTTTTAGCGTAAAGTTAAGCATTTGTCCAAGAGTGGCTTTCGCTGTGGGATTCTCAATTTGATTTGACACAAGAACATTCCTGATTTTTGTTTTCTATAATAGAACATAAGTAGACTTTATGAAAACTCATTGCCTACTAAGACAAAGACGATTACCCATAATGCCAATGGAAACTCTGAGCAATCTAGAACATTAATCTGAAAGTGATGGAATTCTAGGTCTAACTAACTTACTGTAGTACATAGGGAAAACAATGGGGTCTAGAAGTTCTTTATTGCAAACACTATTTTTCTCACTATAAGACCATTTATTCTTTCAGCAGAATTAGAAGATTGCTGATCAATCCATGCCCTCTTTATCCTCACATCATTCTACAAAGCCTCATGTCAGTGTTAAGATGACCCTGGGCTTTCGAAAACCTGTGGTGACCCAATATCTTGGAAGCCTCCCTGTATTGTGGAGTTTTAACCTATGATGTACTTTGCATGTGTTTTCTGAGGGCAGACCTAGCTAAATTCAGAAAGGATTAACCAAGATATGATGATTAATTTTTTGGAACAGAAATTCATTAAATTGTGTATTAGAGCATGAAAGGGTATGTGACCAGAGTCAATACCAAGGATAGTCGCTCCTGTCAAACCAGGGACCCTTGAAATACTAGTATCAGTTATCTTCATAAGAGTCCTTCAACATTCATTTTAAAAGTTCTCCAATTTCTTTTAACTCTCTTTCCCTCCATTTTCCCTCCAAGCAATCATATAAAATAAAAGTAGAACTAATATTGATGAAAGTAAATAACCACAGAATTTAGAGCTAGAAAATGGCTGAAAACATTTAATGCCATTCGTACATTATATAGATAAGAGAGTGATATCCATAGAGAAGTGACCTGTTGAGACATGAATACAGAAATGACTTGTAGAAGAGAGATCATTCTAACCAAGTTTTTCATTCAAAATTTAGTGGTCTTAACACCAACTACCTTTGATACACCAAACATGTAAGAGACCATTGAAATCTTTCCTTTGGAGCTCTAGTACAAGGCATTTGAGCCAGCTTAGTGAAGTGACAAAATACACTAAAGGAGAGATGGAAAGCCAGGTCAGGCTCTGATGGAAGCAGTTCAGAACCCTAAGCCCAAGAACCTTGGGAACAGCAATGGTTTCAGACTAGTGTCATTAGCCATCATACTGAAAAGCAGCAACTATGGAGCTGCAGACTGCATCCCTCCCTCTTTTTCTTCCTTCCTCCCTCCCTTCCTTTCTTCCTCCCTCCTCCCCCCTCTTCCTTCCTTCCTTCCTTAATTTTGGTAGGTAATTTGGACAAAAATACAGAAACGAAACAGTCTCCAAAAGTTGATATTTGATTAGAGAAAACATTTATATATGGAATAAGTATATGTGGAATAAATTTTAAAAAATAAAAATAAATAAATTCATTCAGAAAAGGGGTATATGGGTGTGAACAGTTGGAGTATCAGGAAATGCTCCATGTAGAAAGATAACATGAACTGGATTTTGAATAAACTAAGATATTAAGGGGTAGTGTGATCAGGAGGGTAAACATTGTAGGTATGATTAGGGCAAAGGTGCAGGAAGAAGTCATGGTGTTAGGAGAAAATGAGCCAAAATCAGTGTGACTATACTGTGGAGCATGGGAGAAAGGAAGTAACAGTACAGCTGAAAAAATAGCTTGGGGCCAAATCAAAAGGGATTTAAATGAAAAATTGTGAGTTCACATTTTCACTAGAGACAATAGGGAGCTACTAGATTTTGAGTAGCAGATATTATAGGAACAGGAAGGTTTCAATCCCACTGTTCTCTGCTCTCATCAGTCTTCCTTCTGAATTATTATGTTCAGTTTAGAGTGAGTTGAAGAGTATCCAGAGCAGGTTACCTAAGTGAAGGGCCTTGATGCTATGCCATGTGAAGGTTAAAGAACTGGTTCCTTAAGTATCTGAGTTAATGATATCTTCTAGCTTGGAGAAAAGGGTAGGAAAGGGCTAGCTAGTAACTGTTTTCAAGGATTTAATAGCCTCACAAGCTGAGCCATAGTCATACTTATTCTATATGTACAAGAGGACATAAGTAGTTTTTTTAATATATAAAGCTTTTTATTTACAAAACATATGAGTGATTTTTCAACATTGAGCTTTGCAAAAACTTTTTTTCCCAAGCTTTTCCCCTCCTTCCCCCCATCCCTAGATGACAGGTAATCTAATACATGCTAAATAGGATAAATTATATGCAAATACATGTATATATATCTATACAGTTATCTTACTGCACAAGAAACATCAGATCTAGAAAGAGAAGAAGAAAAAAACAACCTAAGAAGGAAAACAAAATGCATGGAAATATTCACAGAAAGCGTTAAAATGCTGTGTTGTTCACCCTCAGTTCCCACAGGCCTCTCTCTGGATGTATATGACTATCTTCATCGCAGAACAACTGGTTTGAATCACATCATTGTTGAAGAGAACCATGTCCATCAAAATTGATCATCGTATTGTCTTGTTGCTGTGTATAATGTTCTCCTGGTTCTGCTGATTTCACTCAGCATCAGTTCATGCAAGTCTCTCCAGGCCTCTCTGAAATCCTCCTGTTGGTCATTTCTTACAGAGCAATAATATTCCATAACATTCATATACCATAATATATTCAGCCATTCTCCAATTGATGGGCATCTTTTCAATTTCCAGTTTCTTGCCACTACAGAAAGGGCTGCCACAAACATTTTTGCACATGTGGGTCCCTTTCAAGAGGACATAAGTAGTAACTGGATCACTTAAAATGGGAAAATTTAGACTTGATATTAAGAAAAAACCTAATGGGCTGTGTGTCCTCAGAGAGTATGAGTTCACCTTCCTTAAAGGTATTTAAACAAAGGCTGGAAGACCACTTTTTGCCTTTGTTATGCTGGAATTCTTTTCAAATATGGGTTACACTATAGCAATGCTGTCTAATTAAAACAGAAATTAGTCCCTATGGCTCACAGATCAGCTTAGAAAATCTAGAGCTTTTATTGTCTGTGTTTTTATTATGTATTTTTATCATGTACACAAGTACAAAAATATTTTTAAATTATCTATGTATGTATTTTTAAAATGTATTTTGTTAATTATTTTCCAACAACATTTTCTAGTTTGGGCTATATTGGGAAATTCAGGGACAGGTAGACTTCAAGTTTAACAATTCTGGATTAGGTGACTACTGAGGTCACTTCTAACTCTCCAGTTCTACAATCCATGACTCTGTGAGTAGGGGAAGAACATGACCAGAATTGTGATCAAGTAAAGTCCCTTTGGAAACCATGTGGAAAGAGCAAGAGCCTGGGCTCCAGGGTGATTATCTGGAAGCTCTCCTGGTATTGCACGTGAAAGTAGTTTGGTGTCTGAATTAGGAGCAAGGTTGTATGAATGAAGAGAATGGAGAGAATCAGTTATATACAATGTATTGCATATAGAAATGGCATCCTTTAGCAGTTGTCTGGCTATAACGTGTACCATTATACATATATTATGCTACATTATATCATATTCTATCATATTACTATTGGTGAGAAAGGGTGAGAAATCAAGGGTAACACTGCAGCCGCCAACCTGGGAAATTGTGTTTTAGGTAAATTGAGTCAAAGATCCTGGTGATCTGAAATTCAGCCCTGAAACTGTCAATGCAACTGGAGCCTCCTCTTCCCCTCTTTCTGTTCCTGAACCCCATGGCCTGCTCTTTTAGCCCCAGGCTCCATAAAATAACCATTCTATGTCTCTATGCAATATAATGGAAATACAATCTTAGACTACTGAAATCGACTTCATTAAGAATGGCGAAATCTGATTTTAAGCGCTCATGCCCTTCTAAGACTCAGCAAGCCTTAGAGTTACCACAGAAATTCAAAGGCCCTTCTTAGGATGTCCAAAGTTGTCCTAATGCCAAAATCTACAGGCTACTTGTAATGGACTCTGTCATTTGAGAACCATCCTGGCCAAGTCCAGAGCGACTCATCCCATGTTGCTCACTAGGGACTGCTGCAAATTCTGCCCCAGGAACTCTTAAAGATTATTTACTAAGTTATTGAAGAGTTAATTTGGAGATGAAATATATCTCCACAGATGGAGATCAGAATCTTTTGAGTGAGGATTTAGGACACAATTCAGATGTAATGATAATTGCCTTCAAAATTATTTTGTCTCATAATTTGCAGAGGCACAGGATCCCTGGGAGAGGTAGCAGTCCCCTATTCCCAGACCATTTGCTTTTACCTTCTCCCTATCCATTATAGCTATCCTCCAGGGAAGGAATCCTTGGGATGAATGGGTTTAGCCATCCTAACCGACTATAACCAACTGTCATACACATGTTAGGTAAGCCAGACTGGCTGCAAGGTGCCCTGAGGAAGAGATAGAAGGCAGCATTGTCAGGCAAGTCAAACTCCTACCATCATCCTGACCACATATCTCCTCAGACCTCAGATCTTGATGGTGTAGGCCAGAATCCTGAGCCCATGAGTATATTAAAAAAAAAAAAAACACCAAATCACTTTTTACATCCTAGTGACTTCAGCCATCCTCCTGGGAAGCAATCCCTTTGGAGAGACAGCCTGGCAGATGCTCTGGCTATGGACACAGTTTCTGAAGACTCTCAATGTAATGTTTGCACAACAAAACCAAATGGTTGAGTATCATAGATTGATTTGATTTTATCAGTGGAAATGACATTAAAGAAGGGCCATTTCCACTTGCTTTGCCAATGTGCCTCCAGGCACACTGACCCTTTTTCTCGGATCTGTGGCTGAACCCTTTCCTGTGTCCTCTTTCCCTCATTAGCATGTGAGCTCCTTGAGAGCAGGAACTGGCACTTCTCTATTGGCATTCCCACTACTTAGCTCAATGCCTTACATATAGGAAGGGCACTTAAATGCACAATCATTCATAATTTTAATTGAAATATCAAAATTTAAAGATTTAAAGCTCTGGAAAAAATAGAGCTTGTGGGTGTCAATGGGATAAAGCTGGATGGAATATTGTTTTTCTTTTGATATTTCATCTTGGATTTCCACTTGGCAAATTCTATAGCTGGTGTTTGCCATCTTGATTTATGAAGCTTGATGCTCAAAGTGTGGCCGTCCTTTAAACATTACAGGCTTGAAATCAACTTGTTGTTTTCTAGCATCAATTGAAGGAGTACACTTCTTAAAGTGCTTTTCCACACATTGTTGAAATTAAGTGCATATGAAGGTGAATGAGAAGAGTCTATTCCATTTGCCAAGGACAGAGGCTGCCCTGAAGTGTTCAGAAAGACTCCCATCATCCGCAGGGAACAATTCTCATGCCAGTTTTGAGATTTTTAAGTTCACATGGCTATTATTTCCCATGGGTGGTCTCTTAGCTTTCTAGGCTTTGGCTAGGTGAACAACAGTAGGCTGGGAGACAAAATTCAGCTTTTATAAAATAATGTGGTCCAGGTAGAAAGATTCTAGATACAGTGGAGAATTCATATTCCATGCCCATGAACTCAAGTGTTCTTTCCCCAAAGCTCTGTCAGGGCTTAAATTATTTGGAGTTTGGCCAAGCTGGTCCAGGAAGTCAAGGGACTTTTAATACAAGAAGAAATTATTAAGAAAAAAGCATAAGGCAAAAAAGAAGCCCAAACAAGATAAAACTACTTTATTCACCAGTGCTTGCTTGTGTCTAGCCCAGAGTAGATTCATCTAGGTACCAAGTGTCATCCTCAGATTTTCATTGAGAATTTTGTTTTTTGCAGAGACCTTCAGGCAGAGGCTGGAGAAATTGTAGAAGCATTCTTATTCAGGTTCAACTTGGTGACTCATGTTTCTCCCAGGTCTGACATATTTTGATTCTGTGATACTCTGAGAAGGCCCTGGGGACACTCAGAGCTGTAGTACAGGCCAGCCTATCAGGAAGTTATTGAGTTTGTAGATGGTACCAATCTGCAAAGGACAGCTAACACCCTAGTTGACAAAGTCGTGGTCCCAAGGGTTTTATTAGGTTAACTTATTGGACTGAGTCTAGTCAAACAAAACTCACCAAAGATAAATATAAAATGTTGGATTTTGGTTCAACACATCCGCTTCACACATAATGAGGCATATTCAGGTGCTAATATAGCCAAAAATTGGGGGGCTTAGAGTGGACTTAAATGAGATTGAGTTAACAAATCATATGTTCCTTGCCTTAGAGCTGGAATAGATCAGCTAGATGAGTCTGCTAGTCCAAAACTATAATTTTATAAATGGGCAACGATGAGACCCAGAGAAGGAAAGAGACTGCTCTTTTGTCAAGAGTCACATAGATTTTGTGACAGGATCTGGATTTGAACTGAGGTCCATTGACTCCAAATCTTACACTTTCACCATTGTACTCTGCTATCTCTGATACCTCTGTGCTACTCGGGCACTGGAAGTCTCCAAATCTATTGCTCTCATGGGCTGGTGGCCCAAGCATAGGAAAAGATACTCCGATTACCCTCAGAGTTCTTCAGACCCTGTCGACCATTCTGTGCTTTCTGCCTAGTGCAGCCAGATAGCATCCAGAGCAGAGTCAACGTCTTGGTCAGGGGTCTCATGATTGAGCCAGCACTATAAGAATCTGTCTGGTTTAAGAAATTTGGAGATTACAGTCCAGAGAAGGAAAATCTTAAAGAAGACAATAGCTGTTTTGAAGTCTGTGAAGGGCAATTGCATAGACAGGGTATGAGTGTGTCCTTTGTTGGTTCTGCTACTGTGTGCTGGCCCTTAGGAATCCAGAAAGGCAATGGAGAGCCACTAAAGGGCTTGTTATCTAGTAAAAGAGATCCCACTGCATCTCCAAGCCAAACTGTATAAGGTAGCACTCGGTAAATGCTCACTGAGTGGCACTGGGGCTCAATCTCTGATTTTGGAGTCATTGAATGGAGCTGCTCACAGAATCTGCCAGCACTGATGAGCTTACCAAGAGGGCACCTGAGAGATGGTTGATGAGCATCTCCTTGGCAACCTACATTGACCCTTCCAGGGGCAGAGGTCATGAAACAATTTCTCTTCAAGAGACATTAAGCCTGCATTTATCTTTTGTTCTAGGTTCCACACTTTGACCATACAGAACAATTCTAATCTTACTTCCATGGAGAGATGTTTAAATTTGTAAGGCAATTATTATTTGTTGTTGTTCAGTAATTTCAGTTGTGTCTGTCCCTTTGTGACCTTGTTTGAGGTTTTCTTGACAAAGATACTGGAGTAGTTTTCCAGTGATGAGAGAGAGTAGGATTTTATTGTTGCTCTTCCCCTTTCCCATGCCCCATTTTCTTTTCTCCAAGCTAAATGGTCCCAGTTCTTTCAAACGTTTTTATGTGATTTAGGTTCATGACCTCTCACCCCCTCATTGTTCTCCTCTGGACCTTCTCCAGCTTATCAATGCCCTTCTTGAACAGAGACTCTCTGGGTTGAACACAATACTGCAGATGGGATCAAAAACACTACATATGGGAAACTTGCATTTTTTTTAATTTCTTGAACTGATAATTTATTGTTATATATTTGAAACTTGCATCTTTTTTGCTGGGACATTGTTTCCATTAATACAAGCCAATATAATGGCAGCATTTCTGGCTGCCACATCATGCTTCTTTCTTTTCTGCTGCTATCCAGACTAAAAATCCAAATTCACCTCTGAAGGCTTATTCTATTTGTCCCTTGAAGTGAATTTCTCCTGAAAACCATGCTCAGTAAGGCAGAAAAAGTCAGATTCCTCCTCTCCAGTTAATCCTTGGTTATTTAAATCAATGCGCTCCAGGGTATTGAAGAGGTTGACAATGAAATTTCAAACAATATCTTTCACTTTCCTCTCTTATACCTGGCTCTTCTCTCTTATTTTTTTTTTCTTATAACTTCTTTATCTCTTAATCTTTCTCTTCTTTTTGTTCCACTATGCCTTTTTCTTTTTTCTTCTTATTCTTTTTCATTCTCTCTCTTTTCTATTTTTCTCTTTCTCTCTCCCACACTTTCTTCTCCCCTGTAATTGATTAATTTCTTAGGATCCAGTTTCTCAGGTCACACACTGGATTGGCCAAATGATATTTAGTTTTGTAGTAGGAGTCAGTTGCTATTACAAATCTCGGATGCTATGATTTGGTATGGGAGAGCAGCAGCAACATGGATCAAGTCTGCCATTGGAACAGTAAAATAAATATTTTTATTTAAATGCTTTAAATGGTTGGGGAGTCATACATTGAAATAATGCCATAAAAAGGCACTTACAGGAGATAAATTTGACGGAGATTTTCAGAGCTCTTTTCTATACAATCCCAGCATGGGAGAGAGGGAATACTGAGATGGAATTCTCAATCATGTTTTAATCCTAAATAGCTACAATAAAGGAAGTGTGCAATATGGAAATCTCATCGTTTAAGGAAGGGCACTTGAGGCTGCTTGAGCTTCAGGGATATAGTTCAGCCTCTTCATTTGGAAATATCCTGTTCCCAATAAATGCTACAGGCTGTTGAAGGAAAGAGCAGTCATTTCCCTGCCTCCTCAACACATATAAATAATGAGTCGGCAGAATTTGTGCCCTATCCCTATGGTCTCTGTTGGGGGGAGGGGGGAATCCCTGCAGAATAGGGAGGAGGGCATTTTACTAAAGGAAAGAAGACTTTTAAAATGTCCACATATATCATTTCCGAAGCAAATTAGTTTAAAAAATGATTTTGAATATAAGATATTTTGATGGAATCCTAAATGTTGGGCCAGGAGATCAAGAGTATAGAAGGATTGGTAGATGAGGACATGTAGAAAAAAAATTATGCCTATTTTATGTCCAAAAATCACTCATCATGAGTATATATGCTGTGTATATTATCCTCTACAACAAACCACTACCACCACCAACTCCAAACCCAACAAAAACAACTCCTTGGAAAAGGATGAAAAAAAATTTTGGGGGGGTAAAACTTATGAATAATGAGCTAATCATCTCCCATTTTATTTCTCTTTAGGGTTGAGAAAATGCATTGCATATTTAATTAGATTTGAGGGAGATGCTATTACCCCTACTTATTGAAGATAAAATTGAGAATTTGAGTGATTGAGACAGGATTTGAACCTATGACTCTCTGCTTCTATGGTCAGTGTTCTGTTCAGTACACCATGCTGCTTCTCTGATTTGTTGCTATTGATTGTTATCTTCCTCAAAAGAGAGGAAGTTTGGGAATCAGGCTGTAGCACTCCCTCAGGGTTCACTACTGCCACCTCATTGCAATGGCAATGCAATTGATTGTTATTTCACCTGAACTTCTTAGATCAGAGCCATCATTCTGGCTTGACAAATGAAAGATTTCTGGCATCTTTATCCCTTTACCCAACATGTAAATTACCTTTCATAGAGGATAACTATGTCATCAGTGTTTTTACCCAAATTAATGATTAAAACAATAATAACTATAAAGTTATTGATCAATTACGGCTCTTTGAGATCTTTCCTTTTTTAGTGGTGAGGACCAAACCTTTAAAATTTTATTATTTAAAGATTTTTTCCTTGAAAATTGAGTTCCAAATTCTCTCCTTTCTTCCCATTCCCTCCCACACTAACTGAGAAGACAAGAAGTATGATACCAAATATATGAATGACACATGCAAAACAAATTTCCATGTTAACCATATTTTTAAAAGCAAGAAAAATAATGAGAAAATTATAGCAATTTGCACTTGGAATTCCTCACTTCTCTCTCTGAAGGGGGAGAGCATTTTTTTTTCATTATGTATCCTTTGGAACTTTTTGGATCAAAGTAGCCATAGTTAATCATGACAATATTGCTGTCACTGTGCACAATGATCTCTCACTTTTTCTCACTTTATTTTACGTATGCTCATATACACCTTCCATGTTTTTCCAAAATCCCCTCATTTTTGGACATAAAATAGGCATAATTTTTTTTCTACATGTCCTCATCTACCAATAATTCTATACTCTTGATCTCCTGGCCCAACATTTAGGATTCCATCAAAATATCTTATATTCAAAATCATTCTTAAAACCATAGTAGTACTCCATTATATACTACAACTTTTTAGCCATTTTCCAAATGATTAGTATCTTCTTGATATCCAATTATTTGCCATTACAAAAAAAAAAAACATTTATAAATGCTTTTTTTGCATGTATAGATCTTCTTTTTATTTGGGAGACAGATCTGGTATTGGTATTGTTTAGTCAAAGAGTATGCCCTTTGGGCATATTTCCAAATTGTTCTCCAGAATAGTTGAACCAGTTCACAACTCTACTAGTAGTTTGTGAGTGGAACTATCTTTCTCTCACTCCTTCCAGCACCTGTCATTCTTGATAGATGTGAGATAATACCATAGAATTGTTTTAATTTGCATTTAGTGAATCAATATTGACTTAGAATTTTTTTTTTCATACGATAATAGATAGCTTGGCTTTCTTCTTCTGAAAACTGCCTATTTATGTCTTTTGATCATTTCCTAATTGGAGAGTGGCTTTTAGTTTGATATATTTGATTCAGTTCCTACTCAATATATATTTGAGAAATGAGACTTGTATCAGAGAACGTGTGAATTTTTTTATATTAATTCATTGACCATGGTACTTTTTAGAAAAGAATAGTTTCCCTGATTATCTCTTTTAATTACATCTTAAATTTTTTTGGTCTGAAAACTTGATTGTTACTTCTACCTTTTTTACTCCTATTGAAACATTACGATTCTGCTCTTGCCCTTTCTTTTAATGCTGTATGTTTTTCTATTTCAAGTGTGTCTCTTGTAAACAACATATTGTTTGTTGCTTTCTGAGTTTCTAATCTATGCTGCTATCTGGTTCTGTTTTTATTATTGAGCTCATTTTATTCACATTCATAGCTGATCATATCATCTTGCTGTTACTGTATACATTGTCCTCCTGGTTCTACTCACTTCACTCAACATTGGCACCTCTTCAATCTTTCCAATCCTTTCCGAAATCAGCCTAATCAACATTTCTTATAGAATAGTAATATATACCCTATTAGTTATTTCCCAATTTGTGGGCATCCCCTCATTCTAATTCTTTCCCACTACAAAAAGAGCTGCTACAATCATATTTGCACAGGAGGGTCCTTTTTCTTCTTATTATCTCTTTGAGATACAGACCCATTAGATACTGCTGGATCAAAGTATATGCATAATTTGATAGCCCTTGTACATAGTTCTAAATTGCTCTCCAAAATGGCTGGACCAGTTTACAACTCCAGTAACAATTTTCTGATATTTCCTCCAACATCTATCATTATCTTTTCCTAACATCTTAGATAATTTGATAGGTTCGAGGTGGTACCTCAAAGTTGTTTTAATTTGCATTTCTCTAATCAATAGAAGTTTAGAGCATTTTTAATTAAGTATAGATGGCTTTAATTTCTTCATATGAAAATTGCCTGTATCTTTTGATTATTTATTAACTGGGGAGTAACTTGTTTTCTTATAAATTTGAATAAGTTCTGCACATATTTTAGAAATTAGGTCTTTATCAGGAGCACTGACTTTGAAAATGCTTCCCAGTTTTCTGCTTCCCTTCTAATTTTGGCTGCATTTGGTTTGTTTATGCAAGGTCTTTTTAATATATTGTAATCAAAATGATCAATTTTGTATTTCATAGTGTTCTCTTAGTCATAGATTCTCCCTGTTTGAAAGATTTGATAAATTATTCCTCCTAATTTGCTTATGAATCATTTTGTCTAAATCACGAACCCATTTTAACTATATCTTGTTATAAGGTGTAAAATATTGTTCTATACCTAGTTTCTGCCAAATATTTTCCAATTTTCCTAACAGTTTTTGTCAAATAGTGACTTCTTATCCCAGAAGCTAGAGTCTTTTGGTTCATCAAACAATAGAATTTTATAGTCAATGACAATTGTCTTATGTATCTAACTTAGATCCATTGATCTTCTACTTTATTTCTTGGTCAGTAACATGCTTTTCATGATTGCCACTTTATAATTTAATTTTAGTTCTAGTATGACTAAGTCACCTTTTTGTGTATTTTTTTTTATTAATTCTCTTGATAGTCTTGACCTTTTGTTCTTCCAAATGAATTTAGTTATTGTTTTTTCTAACTCTACAAAATAATGTTTGTCAGTTTGATTAGCAAGACACTGAATAAGTAGATTAATTTATGTAAAATTGTAATTTTTGCTATAATAGCTCACCTTATTGATGAGCAATCAATATTTTTCTCATTTGTTTGTATCTGGGTTTATTTGTGTGAAAAGTTTTTTTTATAATTATTTTCATGTAATTCCTAGATTTGTCTTGATAGGTAGTTTCCCAAATATTTTATATTGTCTACAGTTGTGTTAAATGAAATTTCTATTTCTATCTCTTGTAGCTAGGCTACAAGAAATCCCAATGATTTATGAAAGTATATTTTATATTCTGCAACTTGGCTAAAGTTGTTAACTGTTTCAAGTAGTTTTTTAGTCGATTCTCTAAGATTCTCTAAATATATCACCTGCAAAGAGTGATAATTCTGTTTCCTCATTGCCTACTCCAATTCCTTCTTTTCCCCCTCTTATTGCTAAAGCTAGCATTCCTAGTACAACAATGAATAATAGTGGTGATAATGGGGATCCTTATTTCACTCCTGCTCTTACTGTGAATTCTTCTAGTTAATCTCTATTATATTTACTAATGATTTTAGATAGTTTAGATAGATAAACACCATTTATTCAAATGGTCTCTAGTCCTTTTATTAGGAATGACTGCTGTATTTTGTTAAAGATTTTTTTCTGTATCTATTAAGATAATCATTTGACTTCTGTTGGTTTTGTTTATGGTTCATTATAAAGATAGTTTTTCTAATATTGAATAAGCCCTACATTCATGGTACACATTTCATGTGGTTCTAGTATATTATCCTGGTGACTAATTGCTGTAATTTCTTTGCTAATATTTTATTTTAAAATTTTTTCATCAATATATTTTGGGAAAATTGGTCAATAATTTTCTTTTTCTGTTTTGACTCTTTCAGGTTTGGTATCGTATTTGTTAAAAAAAGATTTTGATAGCACTCCTTCATCTATTATTTTCTCAAAAGTATTTTATTTTTCCAAATACATGCAAGATAGTTTTCAATATTCATTTTTTTTTATAATTTATAGTTGCTATTTTCTTTTTTT
>JAJPUD010004867.1:142158-180158 GCA_023553655.1 Myrmecobius fasciatus
ACCTTTTTATGCTTCTCTTGAGTTCTGTGTTTGGGTGTCGAATTTGTTGTTCAGATCTCCGGTCTTTTCATTAGAAATAGGTGAAATTCACCTATATCATTGAATGACCATCTTCTTCCCTGGAGGATAATGCTCATTCTTGCTGGATAAGTTATTCTTGGTTGTAATCCAAGTTCCTTTGCCCTTCAGAATATCTGGTTCCAGGCCCTTTGATCCTTCAGTGTGGAGGCTGACAGATCCTGTGTGATTCTAATTATTGATCCTCGGTATTTGAATTGTTTCTTTCCAGCTGATAGCAGAATCTGTTCCTTGGTGCTATAGTCTTGAAATTTAGCCACGATATTCCTTGGGGTCTTAATTTTGGGGTCTCTTTCAGGAGGTGATCAGTGAATTCTTTCAATGGTGATTTTGCCCTTTGATTCTACAATCTCAGGGCAGTTTTCTTTCAGGATTTCCTGGAAGATAGTATTTAGATTCTTTTTTTCATCATGGCTTTCAGGAAGTCCAATAATCCTTAGATTGTCTCTCGTAGATCTATTTTCTAAGTCAGTTGTTTTTCCTAGGAGATATTTCATATTTTCTTCTAATTTTTGATTTTTTTTTTGTTTTTGTTTGGCTGATTGTTGAAATCTTATTGAGTCATTCACTTGCATTTGTTCAATTCTTAGTTTTAAAGTGTTGTTTTCTTCAGTTACCTTTTTAAGCTCCTTTTGTAACTGGCCAATTTGTTCATTGCACTCTTTTTCCACTTCACTAATTTTATTTTTCAATAAATTGGTGTCTTTTTCATATTTCTTGCAGGGCATCATATACTTCTTGCAAGATATTATATCCTTCTTGCACTGATTTCAGTTTATTTTCCCATTTATCCTCCAGCTCTCTTTTGAGGTTCTTTATGCAATCTTCCAGAAAGGCCTTTTGAAAAAGTGACCAGTAATGGTCTTTAATACCTTCATCTGGTATTTTATCTAAAGGAACTTCAGCATCTGGGGTCAACGCTTCTTTGCCTTGATAAAAGCTGTCTATGGTGAGAGCTCTCTTTTGCTTCTTCATTTTTTTTAGACAGCGTGGATATCTCTTTAAGGTAGGGGAAAAAAACGGGGGGGCTGAAAAGCTTTGCCCTGGGGCACTTCGGCAAGTTAATTTAAGGTGCTGGGCCGGTGGGGGCTAGGACTAAGTCCAAATTCCTCCTTAAACATGGCAAGTCTGCCAGAACACATGCCCCCAATCAGGGCGGAGTGTCCCGAGTGCCTCAGATAAACTCCAGGTGTTTGGAATTTGGAGTTTGGAGTTTGGAATTTCTGTCATGATGAGCTGAGCTGAGTCCCACCCTCACTTCCGGCCTACACAGGAGTCATCTATTTATCTCTCTGTCCGAATCAGACTAACCTGATATAAAGTTGTCCAGAAAGCAGTGCCCAAATATTTCTGAGTTCGTTGACTTGAAGATCAGTTCAGAGGCTTATTTTATTGTTGATTTGAGAGAAGATCGGAGGAGAGGCAGAAAGTTACCTTTTCACTTCGCCATCTTGGCTCCGCCAGGCAAAATATCTTTTAATTATTGCTCTAATTTCTTCTTTGGTGGGAAGTTTACCCTTTTCATTTTTGATACCGGTAATTTGTTTTTTTTCTTTCCTTTTTCTAATCACATTAATCAAAGGTTTATCTATTTTGTTGGCTTTTTCATAAAACCAACTGAGTTTTATTTTATGTATTAGTTCAATGATTTTATTTTATGTGCTAGTTCAGTAATTACTCTTTTCTTTGGTTTTCAGGATTTCTATTTTGATATTTAATTGTTTTTATTTGTTCTTTCATCTTTTTTAGTTGTATGCCCAATTCATTGATCTCCTCTTTCTCTATTTTATTCATATAAGCATTTGGATATATAAAATTTACCCTAAGAACTACTTTTGGCTGCATTTCATAAGTTTTGATATATTGTCTCATTATCATCATTCTCTTGGATGAAATGGTTCTATTATTTGTTATTTGACTTACATATTCTTCAGTGTTTGATTATTTGATTTTCTATTGATTTTTGGTTTATCTTTCCATGGCCTTTCTACCAAGCCGCTAATTCTCTTTTCATAATTTTCTTGTATTATTCTGATTGATTTTGCTCAATTTTCCTTTGCCACACATCTTTCACTTTTCCAAGAATTCTTTTGGGTTTGGGTTAAGTGAATATTTTTCTTCTTCTGAATTTATGTTTTGTCCTTCCTTGCTATTGTAGTGAATTATTGTGATCTTTTTTTTTGTTTGCTCATTTTCCCAGCCTATTTCTTGATTTGAATTTCATGTTAAAGTTGGTGTCTGCAGTTGATGTAATAAACATAGTCAAATAGCTGAATTACATCTAAAACTATATAAAATGGCAGTCAGCATAACTATTTGGTATTGAATGAGAAATAGAATCGTGAATCAGTGGAATAAGTTAGGTACATATAGTAATCTATCATTTAGTAAAGTTGAAAACTCCAGCTTCTGGGGTAAGAACTCACTATTGGACAAAAATTGACAGAAAAAAAACCGAAAATATATGGCAGAAACTTGACATTTACCAACATCATCTCACCAAGGTAAGGTTGGAATGGCTTCAGTATTTAGATATGAAGGGTAATACTATAAGCAAAGTAGTAAATCAAGAAATACTCTACCTAAAAATATCTACCTCTCAGATCTTTGGAGAAGAGAGGAATTAATGGCCAAAGAAGAACTAGAAAACATTATGAAATGCAAAATGGATAGTTTTGATTAGATTAAATTGAAAAGTTTTTGCACAAACAAAACCAATGCTGCTAAAATTAGAAGAGAATCAGAAAGCTGGGGACATTTTTTTTTACAGTCAGTGTTTCTGATAAAGGCCTCATTTCTAAAATATTTACAGAACTGAATCAAATATTAGAATACAAGTCATTCCCCAATTGATAAATGGTTAAAGAATATGAACAATTTTCTGTCGAAAAAATTAAAGGCATTTATAATCATAGGAAAAAATGATCGAAGTCTATTGATTAGAGAAATGCAAATTAAAACAACTCCAAGGTACTCCTTCACACCTATCACACTCGTTAAGATGACAGGAAAAGATAATGGTAAATGTTGCAGAGGGTGTGGGAAAACTGCAATATTAATGTATTGTCAGGAGAGTTATGAACTGATTCAGCCACTCTGGAGAGCCATTTGGAGCTGTGTCCAAAGGGCTATCAAACTGTGCATACCCTTTGATCCAGAATGTCACTACTGGGTCTGTGTCCCAAAGAGATCATAGGAGAGGAAAAAAGGATACACATATGCAAAAATGCTGCAGCTCTTTTTGTGGTTGCAAGAAGTTGGAATTTGAGGGGATGCCTATCAATTGGGGAATGACTGAATTAGTTATGATATAGGAGTGTAATGAAATATTATTATTACTCTATAAGAAATGATGAACAGGCTGATTTCAGAAAAAAAAAATTGGAAATACTTACATGCATTGATGTTGAGTGAAGTGAGCAGAACCATGAAAACAATATATAGTAATATCAAGATTATATGATAATCAACTCTTATGGACTTGGCTCTTCTCAACAATGTGGTGATTCAAGGCAATTCCAATAGACTTGGATTGCAAAGTGCCACTCATATCCAGAGAGAAACTTATGTAGACTTTATATGAGTCAAAGCATAGAATCTTCATTTTTTGTTTATTTGTTTCTTTGCTTTTTCTTTCTCATGATTTTTCCCTTTTGTTTTGATTTTTCTTGCACACCGTGACAAATGTAGAAATATGTATAAAAGAATTGCACATGTTTTAACTTATATCAAACTGCTTGCTGTCTTGGGGAGAGGGGGAAGGTAAAGAAGACAAGGAAAATATTTTTAACAAAGTCTTACAAAAATGAATATTGAAAGCTACTTTCTCATATATTGAAAAATAAAATACTACCGAGAAAACAAATAAGCATAAGCAAAGAGGACATACCATTATTTCTTTGTGGAAATGACATAATTTACTTGGGAACCCTTAAACATCAACTTAAAATTAAAATAATAAATTCACAAAATTTCAGGAATGTTAAATAAATCTACATAAATACTAAAAAGAATAAAGTTGGGATTTGTCTATCTGTGGGTCAGGAGGCATTGTTCCAGACTTCAGGTTTCTTCATGCTGCTGTTTTCAGAGAGTTAGTTCTGGTATCTACAAGTTTTTGGTGCTTTCAAGATGTTATCATTTTGAGAGAGGTGTGTGTGTGTGTGTGTGTGTGTGTGTGTGTGTGAGTGAGTGAGTGAGTGAGAGAGACAGAGAGAATTGAGAAAGAGAAGGGGGATTAGAAAGACATTTTAATCAGGTTATGTAGAATTTTAAATACTAAGGATGGGAGTATGTATTTTGTTTTCAAAGAGAAGTCATTATGGGGGGGGCATTCTTGTAGAGAGGAGAGATATATTCAGATCTGTGCTTTTATACTCTCCATAATGTCATGACTATTTGAAGGTTAAATAGGAAAGGTGAGAGGCTAGATTGAAGAACGTCAATTTGAAGGCTATTGAAATACTTGAGGTAGACAAGTGATGATGACCTAAACCAGGTTGGTGGTTTTAAGAAGGTGACAGGAGAAATGTTGAAGTGAAAATGACAATATGGATAATTGATTATATATAGGGTGGTTAGAGGGAGGAAAGGGTCATTGACCTATTGGAGTTGATGTGATAGGAGACAGTCATATTGTCTCATACAATGATGGTTAGTGTCAGTGTAAAGACAGAATGTGAATTTTTGGGAGCCCTTGGTTTGCTGGGAAATTTTCTATATACCTTTATATTATGTTTTTTTTAACTATACAATCTGAAGGCACTGGATCTGTGAATTTAATGGAAATGATGCTGATTTTATTACAGAATGAGTAAACCAGAATCTTGCCCATAGAAACAGTTAAGTTGAGCCCTCTAATTAGTGTCCAAATATCCAAATTCCCCCTGATTGTATGTTCCTACATGTTTTCCCACACATTTTCTTTGCACAGCTATTGACTCATCCATGAAATCCAAGGGGTTGGAATTTGTTTTCCTTGCTGCTGGCACAGAACATTTGAGTTCCATTGTTGGGCAGCCTCATCATGTTGCCTTATTCATTCCAGAGGCTTGCTGATATGTTTTGAAGATCTAACTTCTGCACCAGCCAGCTTGACACTGAAATATTATTCATGTCTTGAATGGTTTTAATTTGGCCTCCAAAATGGCTGTTTTCATATTTCTCTTTGTAGATTCAAGAAAATTGCTCACTAAACTTGAAACATTTACAAATTTCAAAATCATTTAAATAAGTATAGAACCACACGATGAATCATTTTGAATTATTTCATGTTTCCAAGAGTTTTCTTTCCCTCCCTTGACCTCTTATAGAGCTCTGGCTTCCTATTTGATTCTATTATCACCTGGCAGCTGAAGAATGGCTTGATCCATGATTGGTGATTAATTGATACTATTCATTCATTTTAAATAATGAATAACCACCTGGTTATGAAATCTTTGGTGTGTGTTGGAGGAGCCACAAAGAAAAATCCTGCAAGAGGATAAGGCATGGCTAGGTTAGAATCTGCTCACTATCCAAAGCCACATACACACAACAGACAGACTATGGAACCATCACAGAATCCTAGAGTTATAATGACCTTTAGAGGTCATTCAGTGCAGCCCATATTTAAATAAGAAGAAGCTGCCATCCACTCTTTGTCTGATGATCTCAAAGGAAGGGATCTTTCAATTCATAGAATATTCCATTTATTCTATTTGTTGTGTTCTAAATATCACCAGTTATTTTGTTTACTTTCAAACTTAAATGCAGTACATGCCACAAAGATCATCTATGGCATTTTAAGTCATCACCAGTCATTGTGATTCTGTCTTGCCTTTGGACAGTGATGACTCTGGAAGATAGAGTGACCAATAACTTTGTGCAACTCTGCCTCACTTTAATCCAATTTATATATGAATCAAAAGAACACACCAGATATCTCTTAAGTTACTATTTTTTAAATAAACAATAACTATCATATTCTCTAAGTCTTCTCTAGGCTAAAAAAAATCACCATTCCCACAATAGTTTATACTGTGTCATAGACTCAAGGCCCTTTACCACTAAATTACTCTCAATTGTTCCTTTTCTAGTCTATGAACTTCTTTCCTAAAATATGATAATCAGAACTGAATGCATTGTTAGATAGATGTATTCTGATCAGGACAAATTGCAACAAAAGTACCTGCATTTGAAGAAACCTGGCAAAACTACTCCTAAATAGAAAAAAAAATCATAATTAATCTGCATAATAGCAAAAATAACAAAAAAATCACGATTATTTCAATAGATGCACAAAAAGCTGTGACAAAATCCAACACTTATTACTATTAAAACATTAGAAAACATAGGAGTAAATGGAATTTTGTTAACAAAAGCAGTATCTATCTAAAATCAAGGGGAGATAAATGAGAAACCTTTCCAATAAGATCAGATGTAAAGATGATATACTTAGAAAACCCTACAGAATCAACTGCAAAAAGGACTATTTGAAACAACATCAACAAAGTTGTATGTAAAATAAATCTGCATAAAATAAGATCATTTCTACAAATATCTCTCTATCCTATAGCAACATAAAGAAATAGAAAGAGAAATTTCATTTAAAATAATTGGAGTAATTTAAAATACATGGAAAATATACCTTCCAGGAAATATGAATCAGACAAATGTCAACACAATTACAAAACACTCTTCTCACAAATAGAGATCTAAATAATTGGAGAATTATTCATTATTTATAGGTATGTTCAAATAATATAATAAAAATGATAATATTACTAAGATTAATTTATTCTGTGCTATACCAATCAAAAGATAAAGTATTTAAAAATATGTTGTTGTTCAGTCATTTCAGTCATGTGTGCTCCTTTGTGACCTCATATTCCATACCCACCCTATCAATGATCCTGGAAAGGTTGGCCATTGCCTTCATTTTACAAGTGAGGACTCAAGGCAAAGAGGGTTACGTTACTTGCCCAGGGTCACACAGGGAGTTAGTGTTTGAGGTCAGATTTGAAATTAAAAAAGATGTCTTCCTGTATGCAAGTCCACCACTCATTCCACTTAGCAGCCCAATTATTTTATAGACCTAGACAAAATAATGAATTTTTTTAGATCAACAACAAGCCAAAATTATGAAGAGAATCAGTTTAAAAAATGGAAAGGAATGGGATCTAGAAATACCAGATATCAAACTATACTCAAAGCTTTACTGCTCAAAATAATTTGTAGTGGAAATGTTAATATAAAAAAGAATAATGATATATTAGGCAGTTAACAGTCTTTAAGTGGTATCCTCCTTTTTGTTTATTTGCTGTTTTAGATGAAAAACTTAAATAATTATAGCGTGGGTAATTTTCTTAGCCTGGTTCCCAACCCATCTCTCTGCCCCTCCTTTGCAGGTTTCCCATACCTTGAGATGGTCTGGCATCTCTGGTTACTCAGTTCAATTTCTAGAAATGTTATATCAGCAGAATGGCAATAAATGCTTGCGGATTTTCCCCAGCATTAATGAGAAAAGAACTGGAATACTCAAAAAAAAAAATCTGCCTCTAGTTGTCCTGGTGTTTCCTTGATTAGAAGAAGAAAAAGCTTTAAATGGAAACCAAAGACAGGCACAGAAAGTTGGAAATAAACATCCCCCAGTGCTTTTCCCTTTCTCTCATCATTCCTTGAAGTTAATAAAAGCGTAATCTATTTGTACCTGCCTTTTGCCTTAGGAGACAGTAGAGGGTAATGACAATATTTTACTATCTATTTTCACATTATAAGCTGTTGTTTCCAAAGAAAGCTACAGCCCCATGTATGTGATTCCATTATTGTTCTCGGGGGATGGCAGTCACCATGGCGATTGTAATTACACAGCTTCATTAAGTTTCTACATTCTACCTGTTATGGGGGGGGGGAGATGCACATTAAGAAAATTTGCATATGCAGGAAATGAATGTCATTTGTGAGGAGCTAATGTCATTAAACATTTCAGCAGCTCTGATCTCCAGTGGAATCTCCTTTTCATTTTGTTCTGTCCTAGACTAAACCTGAACTGTTTCCAGAGCTCTGCAAATGATTGTTCCATATCCACATATTGCAGAGAACACATGTGTGGAAAGGGGGTAATCTGATATAGCCTTAAAGGGTCATTGACACAGGAGTCATCAGAGAACAGAAGCAACTACTTCACGTTCTGCCCTCTTAATTCAACTTTGTTCCTTAAGGACAGGTCCTGTGCATTTTTCATCTTTGTATTTCCAGGGTTTGGCATCTAGTAAATGCTTGATATTAAACTGACCCCAGTTGAAGTGAATGATTGTACCCTTGGTGTTAGTGGGGCGAGAAGGAAGTCTGCATGTGTGTATCCATTTCCAAATATTTGATGGAACTAGTGACCCACATTTTAAGTAATTGGCTTTGTTAAATAAGCATTTTTCAACCACCATCGCCCAATTTTACCACTAATCTCTCATTTAAATGGAAAAATAAATAACTCCCCATCTAATTATTAACAAATAAATTAGGGAACAAAATTAGAGGCCCAGGGATGCAGGATGCCGCTGTTTGACTCTTAAGATCTTGAGTTTAAAAAAGGCTTTGGAGATCATCAATGCACTCATTTGGCCCATAACCTACCTGATCACAGTGAGTTGAAGTGACTTGCCTAATGTCATATAGGCAAATCAATCCCTGAGCTGTTTTATAACCAGGCTTCACATGCTGCTCCCCTTATCAAAAAGCTCAGTTCCTACACTGATCAAATATCAACCCACTCAGCCTAGCTTTGGGGAAGGCAGTGTTCAAACTTTCACAAACCTACCTTTCCAGTCTTGGTTAATTTAATTTCTCTTCTCTCAGACCCCATTTTTAACTAAACCAAACTACTAACTGGCAGCCAGGTAGCACTACAGTGGCCAGACTGAAATCAAAAGACTCAACTTCTTGAGTTCAAATCTGGACATATATTAGCCATGTGACCCTGGACTTTGCCTGACTTTGCTTATCTGTAAAATGAATTGGAGAAGAAAGTGGCAAATCACTTAAGTATCTTTGCCAAGAAAACCCCAATGGGGTCCCAAAGAGTTAGACATGACAGAATAACATCATCAAAGATGGAACTGTTCCCTGCATCTGGTTGCCATCTCCCAGCACTGTGCTTTGTCAAAGTTATCCCTCATATCTGGAATGCCCTTCTTCCTCACCCCTAACTTCTATAATTCTTCTTTTCCTTCATGATTCAATTCAGATTTCTTATCCTTCAGGAAGCTTTCCATAATTCTCCCCATACCCAATCAGACTTTCTTTTTTATGGTTCTTGTCTTTGTTGTTGTACATACTTATTGGTTTACTTCATGTATTCTCTCCTTTAACCTAAGTAGACTGGATTATCCTTGAGGGGAATGACTGATATACTGTTGCTTTGTATTCTTATCCTTAGTGGCAATATAATAGATAATAGATAATTACTTGTCTCTAGAGTCATTCTATCTAGAATCATTAAAACATGAGATGTGAATAATAATGATGATGATGATGATGATAAGAATTATGGTGATTTGTGAATATATATGGTAGAAGCAAATATATTCTAGCCATCTTTTTCGATTTCTGAGACCTATTCTAGTATGGTACTTAATATATCTTAAGTTTTTAGTACACTTCCACTGTCTCAAATTGGCACTGTAATATGCTCAGATAACTAAGATATGGGGAGGCCATTGTGTCCACTTAAGAAATTAAGGTCACATGGTATTCATAACATGTTTAAAGAAATTGAGCCATGAAAAAGTGCTGATTTTGACAGCTGCTCTAATGCTTGGTGCCGAATACAGGAAGTGAATCTGGCACTGTAGAACACAGCCTTCTTCCCTGCATGACTTAGCTAATGCTGTCTTGATTGGCTCAGGACATTATATGAAATCTCTGCCTATTTTCTGAAAGGGGGAAAGGCTTCTCTCAATTGACTCAATGAATTGGAGAGAATTGCATGGGCAATCTCACTTTATTACTTTTAGTAGTACAGGGCACAGAGTCACTAAAAAAAGAAAAAGAAAAAAGGGGGGAGAGTATTCTTTGAAACTGGTATCCCACTGTCCAGTGAGAGGCACTCATATACATTCCTCAGTGTCTTTTGATAACCTTTTCTGCTATGATGAGCTGGATAATTTTTTTTCAAATTTTAGTATATATCTTATTTATTTCATTATTTCCTAATTGTGTATTAAAAATTAACAATCACTAAAAATGTGCTCCAAATTCCTTCTCATCCTTCTTTTCCTCTCCCCTCCTTGACAAGACAATCAATTTGATATTAGTTGAATACAAAACATATCTCCATATTACCCTGTTACAAAAGAAAACATGGACCAAAAGCCTCAAGAAGAATAAAGATAATTTAAAAATTATGCTTCAGTATTTATTTAGAGGTCATCAGTTCTCTCTCTGGAGGTGGAGAGCATTTTTCATCATGGGTCCCTTTTTTGCATCATTGCTTTGACCAGAGTAGCTAAGTCTTCCCAAGTCTTCCCAATTGTATCATTGTAGATTTCTTGTAACTATATACAATGTTCTCTTGGTTCTGCTTAGTTCATGTTGCACAAATTTAATATATCTTCTTAGTTTCTTTATGAAACTGTCTCAAAAAGAAACTTCTCATGAAAATGGAACCTATACTGATGAGAACTTCTGTCATTATTTACCTGCCCTAACATTTTTGGTGAGTTTTGTCTCCCTTCTGGACTATGGCCTCTGTTTGTCCAGTTGTCAAATGGATATTAAGCTACTCAGGAAAGCCATAGTTCATTAGCTATTCAGGGGATGATTTCAAACCCTGGACAAGGCCTCCTCCTTTGCCTTATTAATATTAATCATGTGGCCAAAGAAAATCCCAACTCCTAAAAGCAGCAGCTACCATCAGCCCAATTGCATCCACCAAAAATGAATTCCTAATGCTCTCTAACAAATGACTTTTTCACTCTTCATTAGAGCTTCTTCTTACCATTTAGTCCTGATTTTTGAAATTAAAACTAAAAATCAGTTTGCCCCAAGCTGATATTCCTTTGCTTTTCACAATCTCAAAGGCACAATGAATAGCAGGAGATCAAGTGAACCTGCAGCTACTGCAGGACTTTTTGGGGAAATGAAGGAATTTTCAAGGAAACTCCACTTTAGTCACCCTCAGTTCTACCCAAGTACTTGTAGATGTTGACAAGAAAGCCTTTTCTGCTTAATGCTAATGTTTTAATTACATACCTAGAAGCCAGCTCTCTTCTGTTGATGTGAAGGCCTTACATTTTGGTGGATAAATGTTTTCCTGAAATATTTCATAGCAACTCCCAGCCAACAGCTGTCAGAAGGGAGGGGCCGGCCTTATGCTTAGACATTAGGGATCAAGTACACCCCAGTGATTAGGAAGCCATCATCCAAGCCCAGGATGTTTGAAGTTCTCCAATTTCAAGCTGACAAGCTGGACTTTCCACGTACTTGAAAGGGTTCTGGGCAGGTCTTAGTTTCTTTCTCTCAATGCAATTTTTCATGTACATGAGGAAAAGAAATCCCTTGATTCACCTCCCATTTTTTATAATCTACTGAATTATACAAATCCATCTTCTAAATGAAATAGAAACTGAAAAGCAGTTAACTATGTCTTGAAAGTGGAAACAGTGTAGACCAGAAAAAATGTTGAGGTGTTCTTGGTTTCAGGCACAAGCAAAGGGCTCAAAGATAAATTTGAATAGTGTGATCTAGTCTTTGGCAATGCAGGGTAACTTTTTCATGTTTGATAATAGGAGCCTTAACAGTGTTCCCATTATTAGGAGTGTGATTTCTAAGATGTACAATGAGTCCTATAGTTAGGCAGTATCCAAACTAGATTTAGGGAATAACTCTCAGAAAACAACCATGTAACTTTCTGGTGAGAATCCCAGTTTCTGGTATTGGAGAATTGGGCTTCAGTGACATACACTCCCTCTATATTTAGGACTCTAGAGTGAGGTCCAAAATATGTTCTGGGCTAACTGCTAAGATCTGTGGGATTTTAATGGGTTCTGAAAGATAATTTATCTTATTTTGAGCTCTGATTCATTTTTTGTTAATCATTTGTCTTTGACATGTTATCTTTGGACATTTTGGGGGATTTCTCTGAGCATATTGCAAGAAGATGAGACGATTGTGAGCACTAGAGAAATTCCCCATTCCACAAACCAACCTCAAAGAACGATGTCTGGGACCACATTCCAGATGAGCTCATATGCCTAAGATCCTTGACCTTTCCACATTTAGGAACTATTTGGGAAAACAAGCGATGTTATCTTACTGAGGATCTAGGGAAGTCCCCATATAATGCAGAAATTTAA
This sequence comes from Myrmecobius fasciatus, assembly GCA_023553655.1. NCBI lineage: Eukaryota > Metazoa > Chordata > Mammalia > Dasyuromorphia > Myrmecobiidae > Myrmecobius > Myrmecobius fasciatus. The sequence goes on from JAJPUD010004867.1 coordinate 154,569, forward strand.
TGCTTACAGACCGTATAAAACCCAATTTAGAGTACGTTTGTAGTATTGTGCCAGCAGCATTTCTGTAATCAAGGAAAGAGCATATATCATGGAGTCTTTTCTATTTATAGAGTAACATTTGGGGAAGTCACTTATTTTTTATGGATGTAGTCCTTTAATAAAATCCTAATAAACATTTTATGTACTTTTTATTTCAGTAAACTATTCAGCCATGCCTTCTAAAATATACATGCACAAAAGCTAGCCCTTTCCCTGCTGGGGATATATTTGCAAGTTTTTGGTTAAATAGACAAAATATTAACTAGCATTCATTTCTCACCATCACCACATCTCATAGTTGACCTCAGAGCTAATCTAGATAATCTAATTTCAAATGGAATATGATTTCCCTTTGCAAAATTCCTAACAAGGATTAAGTTATCTTTTACTTAAAGACTTACAATGAAGTAGAAATCTGTCAAGTATACCATTTCACTTTTGAACAATTGGACATTATTGGATTTTTTTCTTACATGAATCCTGAATGTATTGATAACAGGAATTATTACTGCTGGGACCAATTACACCTTAATTTTAAGCCCCTTTACTCATTCCAGCCCTTTTAATACTTGAAGATAGTTATCCAACTTTTAATTATTTTGTTTCTTTTATTGTCAACCAGCATTTGTTAAATACCTACTATGTGCAGATGTTATTCTCCTTCTTTTCTTCTTCCTTCTCCTCTTCCTCCTCCTTCCTTTCCTTCTGAAGTTGATTAAGGAAAAAGGAAAAGAACCTAGATGTTCTAAAATATCTATAGCATCTTTCTTTGTGGTGAGAGAGCTGGAAATAGTGGAAATTCCCTTCCATTTGGGGAAAGGCTAAATAACTTGTGGTATATGATTGTGATGGAAGACTACTATGCTATAAGAAATGATGTTTGATCTTAGAAAAAAAAACATGAATAGACTTGCGTGGAATAAGGAGTAAAAATGAGCAGAAAAAAGAACAATGTATACAATAACAGCAATATTGTTTTAATAACAATTTTGAGTGAATAAGTCATTTTGACTTTTAAATACCAAATTAACTCCAAAAGAACATATGAAGGAAAACAATATCTGCATCCAGCAAAAGAACTGATAATTAGAAGTATGTATTGATTTTGTTTATATATGTCTGCATATATATATATATATATATATATATACACACACACACACACGTTTGTGTCTAATGGCAGTCATCTCTAGGGAAGAGAGAATAAAAGGAGGAAAAGAAATTTGCATGATAAGTTTATTGTAGATGTAAAAGGAGTTGAGGTTGTATATAAAAAATTTTCAGTTTCATGTATAATCATCTTTTTAAAAAATATACTATGTTATGGAAATGTTTGTTCTATTTAATAAATTATGATTTACATAAAAAATTATAATGCATTCTAGAATCTGTCCAGTAATCAAAATCAACCTCCTAGGATTGTAGTTTTGAAACTCCAGAGAATTTTTCCTTTTCCTTGATTATATTTTCTTTTCCATTCTCCAAGATAGGTCAGCAATCTTATACAATGGTAGAATATTTGTTACATTTTGGTATTTTAGCATGAAGTTTGTCTGATCTTGATGATTAGATCTCATTATCAGATACCTGCTATTCTCTTATTTCCTTTCTTATCTTGAGTATTAACTTCATGTTAGTAAATTATGTGTGCTTAATCTTTTCTCATTGAAAAATTAGAATTCTTATTTTGTTTCTATCTTATTTGTAAGAAGATAAAGTTTTTTTCCCCTTTGGTTCTGTTGTCATTATACAAAAAAATTTTGATCAACTTTCCTAATCTTTGTTTTATTTTATGCATTTCTCTTCCTCAATATAATTTAACACAGAGCATGCCAAATTCAAATTTGATGTAGTCTCAGTTCACTCTGATCTTTTATCTTCTGCCATTTGCTTTCTCCACCTATTGATGCCAGGAGGATACTTTGTTTTCTTCTCTGTGAGCTCTGTTACATTTTGAATTTGACACTTGGTTTCTGTTTCCATTCACTTTTATTCAGTCTCTCTTTGTTGTATTCATATATTCTCTAAAATGTAGTCTTGTAAAGGTCAAGGATTGTATCATTCATTGCCTTTATATTTCTAGTGTCTAAAACAGTGCTAGAAGCTTATTTACTGCTTGTTGATTGACTAACTCTTCCTTCCTCTGATTTCATGCATAAACTTCTCAATATAAAATGCTATTTGATATCTCCTTTTCCATTTCTTTTCCTTTTTCTTTTTCTCTTTTGTTCTCTAAATTTTTTTCAGATATGGTCAGATGATTCAACAATTACTTTATAAGTTTGATATTTTAGTATGTAATTCCATTATGGCTAGTGATGATCTCATTGAAGGAAACTCTGTTTTATTCATAAACAATTTTAGAAGGAAAAAACCAAACCTGAAGCATTGTTTTAGTAGTAGATAATTCTCTTCACCATTATCTGTTATTTGTATTCTATCTCTTTGGCATGGTTTATACCCTTCTCTTGCCCCCAGTACAGCTCATGAATAAAACAATACCCCCTTCCATTAACCTTGATACTTATCATCAACCTCAACTCTACACTGAATTTAGTGCCATGGACAATTCTGCTTGTCCTTTACCAGTGTGTTATCTTCATCTTCACTAACTTGCCACTTCATTTTATCATTTCTTCTTTTTTAATTCTTTCTTTCCAGAGTTCAGAAAAGGTGTATTCAATTCTCTTTTTTTATTCTGGTCTCATTTTAAATCATTTCACAGAGATATTTCCCTATTTCCTTGTATCCTTCATATTGATGTTACTAATGGATATCACAATACTCCCTTATCTTAATGTATGGGAATATAACCAGTCAGAATTTGGGGACTTATAGAAGCAGACAAACAGGGTTTTCTTCATGCTCGGGGAAGGCTTTGTGATTATTATGAATGTTTAGGAGGAGCTCCTCCTTTCACATTGTGAAGAGTTTTAAGAGAATTAACTCTGGTATAATAAATCCCAGAAATCACTATTAGGTTTCAGATGTTTTGCTTGGCAGTGGGAAAACCAATCAAAATACTCATTACAGTTATAAAAGTAAATGTGTTGATAAATATATTTGTGTATACTAAGCTTCCCCTCACAACTCCTGTTAAGTCTTACTGCTGTTATTTTAAAAATAGAATTGCTGAATCCAATTCTTTAGTGAGGATGCATTCTTGATAATACAGTACTACTCCACCTTTCTTGCTCACTGTCATGGGTTAAGGTATAAACTCCTAAACTATAGTCTCAGACAACACCATTTTATTCAGCTCTTTGTTTCTCTAATTTTTTTTTTACTGAATCCCCCACCTTCTTTTTGGTTTTCATGATGGTCCTCTTGGCTAAGCTGAGGCATAGTATTGATTAACTGCTATAATATGTGAAATATTAAACTCTAGACATAAACATAATGAGATTCACTTCTATAATTTGGTCAGCAATTATAGTCAATTTCATTGATCCATTTTTTTTTTCAGATTCTTCTTTCTCCGTAATTGAAAATGTTATCACGTTTTTAACCCTCTACCTAGTTTTGGTATCTCAAGGATCACTGCTAAGCTCCAGAAATCTCCAGGTCTCAGAAGTCCTCTTTTACTTCAGGAACTAAAAGGGACTTCAGTGGGTTCTCTTTAGCCATACAATCTTCTTAGTTGGTATGAAATAAATAGCAGGGTAGATGACAATATTCTTGCTTGATTCCCTTTGTTGCTGATTTTCAAGTATGTTACTTTCTTCCTCTTGATACGAGATTCTCTTTATCATAATTCAATTTGAAAAAATAAACTCATGAAACAGCAATATTGATCTTTACATCTTGCCAGATTTTGTGTTATGTTTACTTTCTACCCTAAGTGATACATGACTTCTGTTGAGTCTCTACTTATATTCAACTCTTCTTTCCTTCACTCTTATCTAAACACACAGTACTTGTTCTAAATATGTTCTCTTATTTTACTACCAGTCCTTTTTATTCTCACATACTTATAGAACATGAGCCCTAGCCTCCTACTTGCCTATAGACCATATTTTGTGATCTACCTAATCACACCTGAATCCCCAACTCCTACTTTCATCAAAACATCTCAGCTAATAATCTTTATAAGGTACTATTTGAAATCTAGCAGAGTAAAGTATTTTCCCCATTTTTTGCATAATATCCATAGGTATTCTCTTCTTTTGTTATTGCAGTAATTTTATTTGTTTTTAATACACATTGCTTTATGAATCATGTTGGGAGAGAAAAATCAGAGCAAAAGAGAAAAACCATGGGAGAGGTTAAAAAACAGGGAAACAAAGAAGTAAACATAGCATGTGTTGATTTACATTCAGTCTCCTTAGTTCTTTTTCTGGATGCAGATAGCATTTTCTGTCCAAAGTCTATTTGGATCACTGAATTACTGAGAAGAATCAAGACTTTTATAGTTGATCATTGCACAATCTTGTTGTTCTTGTGTATAATGTATTCCTGGTTCTGCTTTTTTTGTTCAGCATTAGTTCATGTAAATCTTTTCAGGCCTCTTTATAATCAGCTTGTTCATCATTTTTTAAAGAACAGTAATATTCTGTTGCTTTCATATACTATAACTTACTCAGTCATGCCCCAATTGATGGGCATCCATTCCTTTTCCAATTCTTTGCTAACATAAAAAGATCTACTAGAAACATTTTTGCACAAGGTCCTGTCCCCTTCTTTATGATTTCCTTGAGATATAGACCCAGTAATGGCACTGCCGAGTCAAAGGATATGCACAGTTTTATGGCCTTTTGGGCATAGCTCCATATTGCTCTCCAGAATGGTTGGATTATTTCTCAACTCCACCAAACAATACATCAGTGTCCCAGTTTTCCCCACATCTTCTCCAATATTTATCATTATCTTTTTATCTCATCTTAGCCAATCTGAGAAATGTGAGGTGGTATCTGAGTTGTTTTAATTTGTATTTCTTTAATCAAGTCATTTAGAGCATTTTTTTTCATATAACTACAAATGACTTTAATTTTGTTATCTGAAAATTATCTGTTCATATCCTTTGAGCATTTCTCAATTGAGGAATGGCTTATTTTCTTACAATTTTTAGTACATATTATTTTATTTTATTTTTTGCTGAGGCAATTGGAGTTAAGTGACTTGTCCAGGGTCACACAGCTAGGAAGTATCTGAGTTCAGATTTGAACTCAGATCCTCCTGACTTTAGAGCTTGTGCTCTATCCACATATTTCTTACAAATTTGACAGTTCTTTATATATTTTAGAAATGAGATCTTTATCAGAAATACTGTCTACAAAATATTTTCCCAGCTTTATATTTCCCTTTTAATCTTGTTTTGCTGGTTTTGTTTGTGCGCAACCATTTTAATTTAATGTAAAAAAGGTGTCCATTTTGCCTTTTTTAATGTTGTCTAGTTTTTCTTTGGTCCTAAATTTCTCCCCTCTCCAAAGATCTAATAAGTAAATTATCCCTTGTTCTCCTAATTTGTTTATGATACTATTCTTTATACCCAAATCATGTATTCTTTTTGACTTTATTTTGGCATGTGGTGTGAGATGTAGGTCTATGCTGAGTTTCTGACATTATTTTCCAGTTTTCCCAGCAATTTTTGTTAAATAGTGAGCTCTTATTCCAGAAACTTGATTTCTTGATCAAATACTAGATTGCTCTAGGCCCTGATTATTGTTTTTTTTAACTTAATAAAGCTTTTTATTTACAAAACATATGCATGGGTAATTGTTCAACACTTACCCTTGCAAAACTTTCTGTTCCAAATTTTCCCCTTCTTCCCTCCACCCCCTCTCCTAGATGGCAAGTAGGCCAATACATGTTAAATATGTTAAAATATGTGACAAATCCAATATAGGTATACATATGTATACAGTTATCTTGCTGCACAAGAAAAATTGGATCTAGAAAGAAAAAAAAACTAAGGAAAACAAAATGCAAGAAACATCAACAGAAAACATTAAAATGCAATGTTGTGGTCCACACTCAGATCCCATAGGCCTTTCTTTGGTTGTATATGGCTTTGTTAATTACTGAAGAATTGGAATTGGTTTGAATCATCTCATGGTTTAAGAAAGCTATGTACATCAGAATTGATCATTGTATAGTCCTGTGTTGCTGTGTATAATGATCTCCTGGTTCTGCTCATTTAATTTAGTATCAGTTCATGTAGCTCTCTCCAGGCCTCTCTGAAATCATCCTGCTGGTCATTTCTTACAGAAAAATAATATTCCATAACATTCATATACCGTAACTTATTCAGCCATTCTCCAATTGATGGGCATTCATTCAGTTTCTTGTTTCTAGCCACTACAAAAAGGGCTGCCACAAACATTTTTATACATGTGGGTCCCTTTCCCTCCTTTAAGATCTCTTTGGGATATAAGCCCAAGAGAAACATTGGTTGCTCAAAGGTTATGCCCAGTTTTTTCTTTTTTTTTTTTAATACTTTTTATTTGCAAAACATATGTATGGGTAATTCCTCAACATTAACCCTTACAAAGATTTCTGTTACAAATTTTTCCCCCGTACTCTGCACCCCTCCCCTAGATGGCAGGTTATCCACTACATGTTAATTATGCTAGAATACTTAAACATTGAATATATGTATAGTTATTTCCATGCATCATTTTTGTGCAGGAGAAATCGTATCTATAAGAAAGAATAATCCAATAAAGGAAATACAATGGAAGCAAACATCAATAGAGAACATGAAAATATTATGTTGTGGTTCACATTTCACATCCCTCTCTCTGAGTGTATATGGCTTTCTTCACCGAACAATAGGAACTGGTTTGAAGCTTTTCATTGATGAAGAGAGTCATGTCCATCAGAACTGATCATCATATAGTATTGTTGTTGCCGTGAATAATGATCTCCTGGTTCCACTCACTTCACTGAGCATCAGTTCATGCAAGTCTCTCCAGTAGGCCCTGATTATTGTGTCCTGTGTATCTAATCTATTCCGGTGATCCACCACTCAATTTCTTAGCCAATACCAAATGGTTTTGATGACTGCTGTTTTATAACACAGTTTTAGGTTTGGCACTACTAAGTCATCATCCTTTGTATTTTTTTCATCACTTCCCTTTATATCTTTTACCTTTTGTTCTTCAGAATGAATTTTGTTATTTTTTCTAGTTCTAGAATATAATATTTTGAAAGTTTGATTGGTATGACACTGAACAAGTATACCAGTTTAGGCAGAATTGTCATTTTTATTCTATTAGCTTGGCCTAACCATGAACAATTGATATTTTTCCAATTGTTTAAATCTGACTTTACTTTTGTGACAAGTATTTTGCAATTGTGCTCATATAGTTCTTGGGTTTGTTTTGGCAGTAGACCCCCAAGTGTTTTATTTTGTTTACAGTAATTTTAAATGGAATTTCTCTTTCTATCTCTTGCTCTTGATCTTGTTTGTAATATATAGAAATTCTGATATTTATGTGGGTTTATTTTATATCCTTAACTTTGCTAAAGCTAAAATATATGACTAAGGACAGGAAGGAAAGAGAGAACAAACATATATACCGAGAAGAAAATAGAAATGGAATGGTAATAACAACTATTAATGTGAATGAGATGAACTCTCCCATAAAATGGAAGCAAATAAGTAAAGACACTGCTTTATTTTAAAAGTTTTTCTTCTGGATTTATTTTCCAGGTTGGCTGTTTGAGGTACTGCACATTTTCTTCCCTTTTTTCATTCTTTTTAGTTTGTTCAATTTGCCCTGTTCTAGTTTTCAATGAATGATTTTCTTCAGTCATCTTTTGTATCTCTTTTTCTATTTGGTTTATTCTACTTTTCAAGACTTTGCTTTCTTCAGACATTTTGTTCCTTCCTTTTCCAAACTGTTGACTCTCTCTTGCATACCTCTCATTTTTTTTTCATTTTTTCTTCTACCTCTCATTTGACATTTGAAGTCTTTCACTAGCATTTACCAGAAGCCTCTTTGGGCTTGACACCAATTTATCTCATTCTTTAAGATTTCTTCTGTGGACATTCGGTCCTCTTCTGAGTTTGTGTTTTGGTCTTCCCTGTCACCATAGTAGCTTTCTATGGTCAAGGTTCTTTTCTGTTTCACGCTCATTTTCTTTCTTTTTCTTTTGGTATTTTTCTCTTTTTTACTGCTGTTATGCAGTTCTGATCCTTGGCTTTGAGCACAGGGGCGCCTTTTGTTTGTTGGGGGTAGCTTGCTGCTTTTTCTGAGAAACAGCCTGTTTTTCCAGAGTTTGCCTTCTGAACTAGTACTATGGGCTGGCCCTGACTGATTTGCTCCTCTACTGAGCCAGGACTGAGTGTCTTAGTTGCTGATTTGCAGTAGTTAAGACCCTCTTATAGGCTTTCCCAAAGTCTATCTGACCTGAGCTAACACCTTTTTTACCCCAGTGAAAAATGGCCTTTCTTGAAATTTTTCAGTCTGTTTTGAGCTGAAGAGTGGCTTCATTCCAGGAGACTCTGTTCAGAAGTTTGATTTCCTGTGGTTTTTGAGTGAAACTGGGAGAGCTCAAGCAGCTTCCTGACTTTCCTCCGCCATCTTGGCTCTACCCCCAGAACTTCTATCCATAAGTATTCTCATAAGTTTATTGTTAAATGTATATTTTCTTATCACTTGAGCTCATTGAAATAAATCAACTTGGATTGGTATGCCATTAAATATCTAAGTGAATTTGGATCAACTTGCTATTTTTACTTTATCAGTTCAAACCTAACCATGCATGTTAATAACTCTCCAGTATTAATCATTTTTTATTTCTGTTAAGATTGTTTTATAGTTGTCTTTAGATAGGTCTTGTGTGTGACTTGGTGTGTTAATGCACAAGTATTTGATACATTTGGTCCTCTTTGTAAATTGTCTTTCTCTATTAATTTTTTTTCTAGTTTCTCTTAGTGATCTATGGGAATACTAATGACTTTGTGGGTTTATCTTTTATTCTGCTATCTTGCTTAAAGCCATTTATTAGGTCGATTAATTTTATGTTGAAACTCTTCAGATTTCTAAATGTACCATTATATTACATGAAGATAGACATATTTAACTCCTTCTTTTCTGATTATTATTACCCAAATTTATTGCGGCTTTTTGAACATTGAGAGACTCCACTCAAATCTAAAGCTAGAATTTCTAAAACTATGTTAAATAGTTTCCAGGGTAAGGGAAAATTCTTTTACTTCTTTTATAATCTATGAATTTAGTGTTGGGAGGGAACTTAAAAGCTTGGACCTCATAATCATAGGATCATGATCATCATATTAAGATCTCAAAGAGACCCTGCAGATCATTTCATCTAATATTTTTATTTTAGGAATAAGAAGAATGAGATCCCAAAAGATCCTTTGATTTTTTTGAAAGTCATGAAAATAGACCAGCATTGAGGGCAGGTTTTAACTAACCCACTGATTCAAATCTGGCACTGATTTCCACCATTCCATATGATTTCCCTATTATTTTTCATGCTAATATATGGAGCCTTTTGCAGAGCCTCTGATTTTTGATAGAATGCTATGTCTTTAATGTTTATTAGTTGATGTGATTTATTGGAATCATTAATTTATTAGTATCAACTTTCTCTTCAATTTGATCCAATTCAACAGTCTTAATTTGGAAAAATCACTTTGGGGAGGTGGAACCAAGATGGAAGAGTAAAGGCAGGAACTCACCCAACTTCTCCCCCAAACCTCCCTAAATTCCTTTAAGTAATGACTAAACAAATTTTACAATGTCAGAATAACTGAAAAGATAGATCATAATATTTTCTAGCTGAAGACAATTTAGGAAGTCAGCAGAAAAGGTCTGTGATATTAGGGTAGGAGTCCAGTGTGCAGCACTGGTGCAGACTGCGCCAGTGCAGACCCCCAACCCTCAGTCCCTGCCCCACCCTCATATCAGCAAAGCAAGAATGGGTCTAGGGACTCTGAATCAGAGGCAGTTAAGCTTCATAACAATTTTTATTAGCACTGAGGAAAAACTCTGTTGCTTTAGCAGACTAGATCTTATAGTTACAGTGGGGCAAGGACACTCCTAATAGTTCCAGGGCAGAAAAGCTGGTTTACAGTTAGGTCCCTAGAAGGATCTTTAAAAACAGCTGCACAAAACTGTAGAAATTTAGGACAGTGTACTCTCTACCCTGGAAACAGAGCCCTACTTTAACAAAGAGTTAAAAGCTGAGTAATAGACTAGGAAATGAGCAGACAACAGAAAAAGTTTCTGATCACAGAAAGTTGCCATGATGACAAGGAAGATCAAAACACATATTCAGAAGAAAAATCCCTTTGTTGACTGACTGGAGGATGGATTATAGTGGAGAGAAATTTGAGGCAGGCTGACCCAACAGCAGACCAATGCAAAAATGTAGGTGGATGGTGATGATGGCCTATACTATAGTGGTGACAGTGTCAGAGGAGAGAAGGAGACATATTTAAATGTTGTAAAAGGCTTTGGCAGCAGATTGAAAAATGTAGTTTAAAGACAGTGAGGAGCCCAGGGTAACTGCCAGATTACTAGCCTGAGGGAATAATAAGATGATGCTTTTCTCTATAGTAATAGAGTAAGTAGTAGAGAAGGTTTAGGGGAAAAGATAACGAGTTCTGTTTTGAACATGTTGAGTTAACGATGTCAATTGGACACCCATTTTTGAAACATATGAAAGATTCTTGGAGATGTGATTGGAAGTCAGCAGAGACTTTGAGGCAGGAAGATTTCATTATCATTGGAAAAGATTTGGTTATTAAATCCATGGGGGCTAATGAGATCCCAAGTGAAGTAGTATAGAGGAAGAAAAGAAGGGGATCCAAGACAGAGCCTTGAGAGACATGAATTTAGGGCTATCAGAGCATGTGATTTGAATGAGGATCAAGGAAATGAGCTAGAAAAGGAGTGTTCAGATAGGGAGAAGAATAGAGAGTAGTGTCTTAAAGTTATTTAAAAGAGTAAAGAGGAGGAAAGAGTGATCATTATCTTAACAATTCATGGAGGAAAAAAATGAAGATTTACAGAGGCATTGATTGATTTAAAAAGCATTGGGTCATAGGAAAAAGACAATGGAGGGACTTCAATGGTGTATGGCCTCAATATTTTCTCTAAATTATGATTTGAAAAATTGGAGGGTATGGGAGCCATGGAAAGCTTAAGGAGGGAGGAGGTGGTTTAAGAGCCAGACAGAAGAATTTGTGGAGAGTGGGATAGTGAGATCATAAGGGAATTATAGTAGGCTTATCCAGCAACAATGAGGGTTCATTGATATTGTGTAATATACATTTATATTGGACTGAACCAACAGAGTTGCATGATTCTTTCCATTTTCATAAACTTTTATACATTTTAAAAATTTATAAATTTCATAAAATTTCATAAAATGGCACTTTTGTGAGATTGTAGGCAGTGAATGGAAAGAGTTATTCATGGCTGAAGCTTGATGAGATATAGTTATCCCTATGATAAGGAGACTAAGGGTACGAGAGGAAAATAATGTAGAAAGTGAATTGATTTTCTAAGTGTTCAAGTTGGGGAGAAGAACTACTGGGGAGGCAATAGTTAGTGTAGAGGAGATGGCCCAGGAAAGAATTGATATGTCAAGAGATTGGAGAGCAAGAGTTGGATTGAGGGATCTTAAAAAGAGAAGAAGACAATAATGAGCTGTCATTAATAGCCTTAATTTTCTCAGGAAGGAAAGAGAAAAGACTGTCAGGTGAGAGAGTGGGGAATAATATTGGTAGGCTTGTGAAGAGGAGATTTGAAATAGCTTCTCCCACTGCCTGGTCTATTTCTGAAGATGATTGGGGGAAAAGGAAGAGGACCAAATGTTTCAAAGCATTTACAGTATTTCTCTTTGTGATGACAAAGAATTGGAAATTTCAGGGGTGTTTATTAGTTGGGGAATGGCTGAACAAGTTGTGGTAGATGCTTGTGATGGAATATTACTCTGCTATAAGAAATGATGAGCTCAATGACTAGAAAAACATGGAAAGATTTGCATGAAATAATGAAGAGCAAAATAGAACAAAAAGATCTTTACATATAGTAACAGTAATAATGTTTTTTAATTTTATTTTTAATTTATAGAATAAACACGCATTTTCATAGAATAAAACAATAAAAAAGATGATTGCACATAAAACTGCAAATCTACTAGGCACAAGTTGCTACTCTTTTCAAATATACAGCAAATTTTTCATGTAACTATTTTTTATTATCTTTTCTTCCCCCCACCTTAGAGATGGCTACCATTAGATACATTAATAATATTATATTAAGAATGATTTTGAGGGGGCATAATAGAACACCAGCCCTGAAGTCTGGAGGACTTGAGTTCAAATTTAACCTCAGACACTTACCACCTCCTAGCTGTGACCCTGGGTAAGTCACTTAACCCCAATTGCCTCAGCAAGAAAAAAGGAATGAGTTTGACTAATAAGTTATTTTGACCACAATAAATAACCAAATTAATCTTAAAAACATATAAAAACACTATTTACATCCAGAGAGAGCTCTGACAAAAAGAAGTATATAAAGAATAATTATATCTGTCTATCTGTATATACCTATTTGTGTCTAATGGAAGGAAAAAGACATTTACATAATTTTGTGGTATATTTGAAAGGAATAGCAAGTTGTACATAGTAGATTTGCAGTTTGATGTGCAATAATTTTTTATTATGTTTTATTATGGAAATACTTATTTTATTCCATAAATTAAAATTATTTTAAAAAATTAAAAATTAAGGAGAAATAGCTTCTGTGGGAAGTGAGATAGGCAATCAGCAAAGTAAAAATGAATGAGGACTGAAAAATTACAATGGGTTAAGTTTAAATCATTGGTAATCTTAGAGAAAGAAGTTTCAGTTGAATTGTTGGGACCATAGCTTGTGATGGGATAAAAAATGAGCAGTAGATAAGTTATTGGAGGGACTGAATACTTCAAACATCCCTTGCACACTAGCATAGTCCTATCACCCTGGAGACAATCCCCTTCCTTGGGAAGGCCTTCCTCCATGCCTTTATCCATCCTCATCCTTCCAAATCCACCTCATCTCCTTCAGGAAGTTCTTCCTGATTTTCCCAACCCTAGCATCCTCCTCATCTGTCCACTTATAGAACTTCCTATTATCAGTTCCTCTCTTGGCCCTCATCAGTGATATTGTTTGGAACCAATTACCTTTTCCCATATTGTCTTTGCAGACATGCTGCAAGCCTCCTGAGGACAAGAAGTATTCAATGTGTTTTTCACTCTTCCCCAGGCCTAAGCTTGGAACAGCTCATCCTAAAGTATTCCCAGATGGCCTCTGACCTCACTGAGAGCCCTTAATTCCAGGTAGAGCTGGAAAAGGCATTGGGAAAGCATTTGGTCCAACCCTGTTATTTTACAAGGGAGAAAATGGAGACCAGTCACGTTAGTAACATGCCCAAGGTCACCCAAGTCAGACCCCAGAGGGGAGGGCTTCAGTCCAGGACTCTCTGACTCACTCCGTCCCTACTTCACACACACAAGACAGTATCTGACTCAATGAGAAGTCTGCAAACTCAAAAGCTGAATGCATTTGAATGGCTCTTGTGCAGTTTCCCTCCTGTTGGGGTAGAACTTAGGGGTGCTCAGGGACTGACAAGACCCCCATGAATTTCTGAGCTCCAGAGAGGAAGCTCCCTAGGATGAATGTGCTCATTCCCCCATCCTCCTCTTCTGGGAATCAAGATTTGAAAATAGACTCCCTCCAGGTGGAGCTCACTAATCCCCCAAATGAAGTTCCATCCTGGCTGCACCTGATCACAAAGAACTCACGGCTGCTAAATATTTTTAGCAAAAGATGGGTTCTCAGGCTCTCACCTCCCTTGCTCATAATTATGATGATCTTAAATTGGATGAAACAAATACTTAATTAGGATTTAGAAGATGAGAGCTCCAGCCCAGGGGGCCCGTTCTCGTCCATTCTTTGTCTATTTTTACCCTCTGTGCTTCTTTAGAGACTGACATGTCATATTTAAGTATGTGTTTTCCATTCCCCTGTGAGACTGCTCTGGATACATCATGTGTTGGGAGTGCCAGGGGGCTCTGAGAAGAAGGGGCAGGCCATTGATCAGGCAGGAAGAGCCGGCCAATTCCACGCCCTGTGAGCTCAGTTTCTGTCGGATTCTGCAACTCGGGTACTTAGCTAAAGTCAGAGTGAATTATGGGCACGCTGGCAGCATTGGCAGTGGCTCTTCCCAAGTCTGGGGGTGTTTATCATGCTGTTAACATTTTAATGCAGGCTCTGATATTTAGATTTCCTCACACTGCATTAATAGCATCATTTAGTTTAGCCTTGCACTGGAAATGAGTCGGTCTTGTCAGATGCTTAAAACTCTTGCCGAGTGGCCTTGAACATGGCTGAGAAGTGCCAGAGGACAGCCTGGCCCCATCTCAGGTAGACTTCCTTCTAAGCAGGAGAAACAGATTAGTGCCATTTATGGAGGAGCTGCTCTGGGCTTATTGAATAAGGCAATTTGTCTTTGTATAAGGGAACTGGCCAGCAATTCTTAATTTCCTGTAGAAAGAATGAGAGAAAATGGGCAAACAACTTGGCAGATCTTTAGGACAATCTCTGCCCATAGGGTCAGGGAGCACTACAGCAAGTAGAGAGAGCTAAACAAGATAGGGTCCAGTGGGGACCACCAGTTGTTTCAGGATGAGTACGTCTCTTGATGGAGTGCTCAACTCTTCTTGTAGTGCAAGTTTTCCTAAGTTACTATGGTCATACAGTATTTTCACCTGGTACCTGACTGCTGGCACTGAGCCTTTCTGCCCTTGGGCGTTGGCTCCTCGGGGCACAGAGCAGCAACAGGCTTAGGATGGAAGCCATGCTTTGGCAAGAGCGGCTTGCCCTGAGTCTCCCCCTTGCCTGCTGGCCCTTCACCCAAATGATAAAGCCTTGAAAAAGAGTCTTTGTGGAGTGCCAAGTGCTGGGCAGCAGTAAGATGGAGCCAGTTCTTTTAGACACACTGGTCACACAGACGAGCAGAGAGGGTCCCTTGCATCCACTATCCATGCGTTGACCTTGATAATTCAAAAGGCACTTTTCCTCTGTAGACAAAAGAGAAGTCTATAAAATCCCTCTGTATGGGTCCTATGGATGGGGAAGAGTGGGGACATGGGGCTGATGATCACCTGCGTGCCATCCACACACTTCCACTGCGGTCACATGCACCAGTACAGGGCACACACAGCAGGTCTACATTTTGATAGCAACAATCAGATAGATAAAAATAAGCAAAGCATGGCATTCAGGGAAGCTTCAGTTGAATCTAGTTTGTGCCCAAGCTGATCCTTTGTTTTCTTGGGCCAAGTTTCTTTAGTTGATTAAGAACTTGCAGAACACTTATATTTCAGAGGAATGAGTGGTGGTCCTGAAGTCACCTAGTGAGTGAGTGGAGACCAGGGCACACCTCTGGGCTCTGCTGGGCACTGCTTCCTGCCTGGTAGCTCTTCTCCAGCTGGCACAATGCAGAATGCAGATTTCTTCCTCTATGGGGAAAACAAACCAACCAATCACAACTAGAGCTTCAACTCTGCAGGTTCTAGCACAGCAGATCCCTAGTGAAGCACACATGCACAAATACACACATGTATACATACATGTTTACACAGCACACGTATCTGTATGTTTGTACATGCACATGCTTAAGTGCAGATGTTCTGTACTCTATGTACCATTTCTATAATTATGATGCAGTTATCTGTTTGTGTACATGCATATATAGGCACATACACACATATACATACACACATACATACACACATATTTATATTTGTTGTTTAGTCGTTTCAGCCACCTCTGACTCTTGGTGACCCCATTGGGGATTTTCTTGGCAAGGATACTGAATGGTTGGTCATTTCCTTTTCCAGCTCATCTGAAAGATTAGGAAACTGAGGCAAGCAGGGTGAATGAAGTGACTTGCCACAGCTACTAAGTGTCAGGACTAAGATTCTGTGCCCAAAGGTGCTCCCTAGCTGCCCATCTATATCCCCCTCAAGGATCCTCCCCAGGTCCTTGGTATCCTCACCTTCTCCTTCTCTTTTAGATTCACACAGGGGCCTGTGTCACTTTTGCCCATAATTTGTATACTTCCACAATGAAGAATTCTTAATTCTACAATCTGACTGTAACCTTATGCTTCTGTCTCTGCCTGCCCCTCTCTCTCTCTCTCTCTCTCTCTCTCTCTGTGTGTGTGTGTCTCTGTGTCTCTGTCTCTTTCTTTCTCTGTATTTCTCTATCTCTCTGTCTCTGTCTCTCTGTCTCTCTCTCTCTTTGTCTGTTTCTCTCTCTATTTCTCTCTCTCTGTATTTCTCTATTTCTCTGTCTCTGTCTTTGTGTCTCTGTCCCTGTCTGTCTCTCTCTCACTCACTCATATGCACACACACATTCTCTTTCCTTTGCCTTCCTTTCCTCCTTCTCCCTGTCCTTTTCTTTTTCCTTCTTTTTTCTCTTTCTCCCTCTTCTTCACTCTCCCTCTCTGTCTCCCTCCCTCCCTCCCTCTCTCCTCCTTACCTACTTCCAGAACTTTTCTTTGTCCATACCATGACTTCTGATAACTCCATCCTTTCACTCTAGAATTGAACTAACATTTTTCCGACTCCAAGTCAGGAAGCGGTCAGAAAGAAAGGTTGTGGATATACCAAATCCATTATTATGAAACTTTGTGTCAGCAAAGATCTGAAGAGAGCTGAGGCACTCATCAATTAAGGAATGGTGAAGTAAGCTGTGATATGTGAGATGTGAAAAATGTGGACATTTCAGAGAAATTCTGGCTCAAAAGGCTGGGGTGAACCAATAAAAACTGAAATGATCAGGATCTGAAACACTATTTACAATACCAATGGATATAAGCAAAACCCTGAAAATCTGGTATCACTATAATGATTACACTTTATTATGCAGAAAGGTTGCGAGAAATAATTTCCCTCCTTGTACACAGAGGTGGGAGACTGCAGGTGAGGGATGCTGCATATGCATTAAAGGTAGAGTTGATCTGCTAGTTGCTTTTTCTGAACTCCCCCACATCTTTGTTATCAGGAAAGATTTTCTGCGCTGGATAGGGGCAGAGATGTATTTGAAAGTAAATGTAGAAAAGGTGCTCCAAGTCACTATTGATCAGAGAAATGCAAATTAAGACAACTCTGAGATACCACTACACACCTGTCAGATTGGCTAAAATGACAGGAAATGATAATGATAACTGTTGGAGGGGATGTGGGAAAACTGGGACACTGATACATTGTTGGTGGAACTGTGAACGGATCCAACCATTCTGGAGAGCAATTTGGAGCTATGCTCAAAAAGTGATCAAACAGTACATAACCTTTGACCCAGCAGTGTTTCTACTGGGCCTATATCCCAAAGAGATTTTAAAGGAGGGAAAGGGACCCACATGTGCAAAAATGTTTGTGGCAGCCCTTTTTGTAGTGGCAAGAAACTGGAAATTGAAAAGATGCCCATCAATTGGAGAATGGCTGAATAAATGATGGTATATGAATGTTATGGAATATTATTGTTCTGTAAGAAACGACCAACAGGAGGATTTCAGAGAGGATTGGAGAGACTTGCATGAAGTGATGCTGAGTGAAATCAGCAGAACCAGGAGAACATTATACACAGCAACAAGACTATACGATGATCAATTTTGATGGACGTGGTTCTCTTCAACAATGATGTGATTCAAACCAGTTGTTCTGCGATGAAGATAGTCATATACAACCAGAGAGAGGCCTATGGGAACTGAGAGTGAACCACAACACAGCATTTTAACGCTTTCTGTGAATATTTCCATGTATTTTGTTTTCCTTCTTAGGTTGTTTTTTTCTTCTTCTCTTTCTAGATCTGATGTTTCTTGTGCAGTAAGATAATTGTATAGATATGTATACATGTATTGTATTTGTCATATAATTTATCCTATCTAGCATGAAAAAAAAGAAAGTAAATGTAATGTAAAAACAAAGGACAGTTAACATAACCTCTTTATCATCTTTCTGTTCAACAATCCTCTATCCACCTCTCTTTGAAGGTCTAGCTTGTGGGAGAGTAATGAAATATGGCGTATGTAGCCCAGAGGACAGATGGATGGAAGTTAAGAGTAATCATATTTCTATTGTAGAGAAGAATCTCCTCCCCAACCCCACTACAATTAGAACTATTTCATAAAGAGGGACAGAGAGGAAGTGATTTCCCCATTATTGCAGGTTTCCTAGCAGAGAATGGATAACCTTTTACCTAAAATTTTGTTGAGGGGATTGGCACAGTAGTCCTAAGGTTGGGCAAAGTGACTTCAGGCATCCTATTCCCTGATAAAAGAGTCATCCTAAATTGTAAACACAAGTTGAAAGTATCTGTGAAACTTCCTAGAGCCTGTACAACTCTTCCCAAAGCTGTTTATTCACAGATCTGCACAGAAATGAAATACATTTACACTGTAGAGAGCGCAAGCCACGAGCAGGATTTCCTCCAATGGGAAATTCTGGTTTACTGTCATAACTAAAGTCAACATTTCCATGTTGGAGATAGAAAGGTCATAAAATGCTGTTGATGAAGCTTATATTGTCTTTCTGTTGCTAAAAGTCATAATGAAAGAAACACGCAGGCAGATGTTTAATATAAAATATCCTTTTCATTTCAGAACAAACGTCATATGGAACACGTGGCCATTTTATTTGATGGCCTGAATTAAAACAAACTAAAACAAAATAAACAAAAAAGCCAAAGCAGTTCTGAGCTTTGTTTGTGTCCAGCCCTGCATCAAGCTCCCATGAATGCCCAAAGTCCTTCAGATGAGCAAGCTCCCTAGAAGCCCATGATCTCCCTAGACAACCAAGCTCCTCTGGATGCCCAAGGTCACCCACACAACCAAGATCCCCTAGATGCCCAAAGTCCCCTCAGACAACCAAGCTCCCCCGGATGCCCAGGCAGAATGTCACTAGTGTGGAGGGACCAGCCTGTTTCCTTTCCTTTCAACTCACTAAGCCAGCTCAAACTGCTTTTTTCAGGATTTCACCCTGCTCAAGAATATATTGATGAGAAGTAGGTACAAAGTGAATGGAGGGAAACAATCTAACTTAGCTCATTCATGCAATTATCTGTTTTTCTTGTGGATTTTCATTTTCTGAAATAAAAGGAGGCAGTTGTTCCAGTGCCTGCTGGAATCCAAAAAGTATTATAAATGACATTGATTGTGTTAATTGCTCAGATCGTGGCTCAAGAAGGAAATTGAGCTCAACAAATCCATTTTGTTCCTTTTGGTCATATTTATAGGAATACAAGCAGTTACCTGATCAAAAGAAGACAATCTGATGAATAGATCTTTTGTATTTGGATGGCAAATTTTTTTTAGTATGACTATTTATTGAAACTTTATGATATAACAAAAGATGTCACATTGATCAAAGAAAAACTATTTAAAAACAGTTAAAAAAAAAAGCAAGCTTGCTTTTCCTTCACAAATAAAACCAGAGATTACTTTGTTACATAGAACTTACAAAAAGACATTTTGTCAGGAAATAAACTTAGACAGGAGGATCAGGCTGCCTTCATATCCATTGGGCAAAAAGTTCAGTAAAATTAAGAAGGGCCGAGGTGTACATGATCTGTGGGTAATTCCTGTGGCTGTGCTTGGTTAGTCAGCATACGAAGCCTCCTTTCTAATTTCCACCCATTTGAGATTAAATAAAGACATAATACAAAGTCACAGAAATGGAGAGTCAGATGATAGCTTAGGTGATATTTAGATCAACCTTTTAATTAGACCAATATGGGAGCTGAGTTCCAAAGAAGTTAAGCACTTTGCTCACTATCACCCAGCATTGCCATCCAAGGGCAGTGCCACTTCTCATTTTTTAAGTGAGATAATTTGCACAACAAACAAACTTTACCTGCACTAAGGAAGTAAATTCAAATCCAGTTTCAGATAGCTCCTGGCTCTGTGATCCTGGTCAAGTCACTTCATCTTTGTCTGCCTTAGTTTGCTCATCTATAAATGGGGATAATCATGGCACCTATTTCCCATGGCTGTGAACATCAAATGATGAATTCATAAAGTGCTTAGCACAGTGCCTGGCACATTGTAGGCACTTAATAAATGCTTGCTCCCTTTCTTTTCCCCTTCTAGGACTGGTTCTCCTGTAATGACTGTCATTTCATAAATCTGTCATTGGGAGACAAGGATAGGTCCAGCCTTTGGTCCTGCTAATATTTCTGAAGACACCTTGAGTTTTGCCTTTATTTAAAAAAAATCTTTGTCTTATTATAAGCCTGGTCTGTCTTTGTCTTTTCCATTCACAAATGTCACCGCTGAAGTATTTTATCTTCTTTTCCCTAATCAAATCACCATTGGAAAGATGTTTGTTTCAAGGATCCCCATGACCAATAGATTAATCTCCTTATAGTCACCATTCTGGTGATGGATGGACTTCTCCTTTTGGAGTTTATGTGGTCCTTGATGGCAGATATAGGCTGCCTCTTCCTGGCTTTCTGCTGTGCCATGATGAAGAATTAAGTGTTTTGTCATTGTTGTATTTTCTGTTAGGAATACTTCATGAACTACATCTAATAAATTGCTGCTAGTGTATCTGCATTCACCTTCAAGTGATATTAATTATTAAAATTAATAAGAATTAATAATACAACTTCACTGGTAATTGTTTTGCACAGCGTTTATAGATAGATTTTTCAATTTTTAACCATTTCAAAAATGTTTGCTGCCCAATCTGAGAAGGTAGTTGTATCGAGTATCTTTATGATAATATATGTAAAGTACATTTCTAATCTATCAGATTGCTTTTTGATTCTTTTGGGATACTACTGTAGCCCTGAAGAGCAAACATCCATGGCGTTGTCTAAAATCTCTGTCTTTAGCCTGGACAAGATAGTTGGATGCCCAGGGTCCACCTCAATCCTAAGTAGCTAGCTGGCAGTGCAATTGATCACATCTTTATTGGGTTCATGGATATGATTTTCCTGATATGTCCAAGAGGACACAGATTGTAACTGTCCACCCTTGGCCATCCTAAGTACTTCCCGACCAAGCAGTCCCTGGGTAGAAATATCTAACCAATTCATTGATGGCACTCCTCAAAATATCTTCCCATTCATTGAATGACTACAAGTAGAAGTTTGAGTGGTCCATTGATTATCTCTCACTCATGATGTCCCTTTTCTCTCTTCTCCCCCCAATAATACATTTCCTTGATGATTCCCTTTCTGGGGATCCCCCTTCTCCTGGACTATTCTTTCTTTTTAATGCACTGTTGTTTGTCACCATGCTTTCTTTTGCCCTGTGAGTCATAGTCCATTTTCTTCAGAGATAAGGTATTTGCTTTGTGTGGATATGGAGGTATATGTGTGTGTGGTTCAGAGCAACATATACTATAGAAAACATATGGAGACTAAAAAGCTGGGTTTTGGTTTTTAGTAAGAAGTTTGTTATCCTTAAAAGAAATACTGATTCCACAAGGAAATCCTGCTCACTCTTATCTTCTGGGAGAAATCCATTGCCCAAGGACTGACTCTGGGATGAATCCATTAGCCAAGTGCGATGATTCTCTAAGATGACATATGCTTTGAGAGTT
The DNA here is from genome assembly GCA_023553655.1 of Myrmecobius fasciatus. Taxonomy (NCBI): domain Eukaryota; kingdom Metazoa; phylum Chordata; class Mammalia; order Dasyuromorphia; family Myrmecobiidae; genus Myrmecobius; species Myrmecobius fasciatus. Next base: position 176,184 of record JAJPUD010004867.1, read on the forward strand.
AGGATATCTGGAGTCTCCACACCATTTTCATCAGAGTTTGAAGAAATATTTTTATTAAAGTCCTCCACCCCCCTGAACTCCTGAATTTGAGTGGACTGCAACAGGGACACTTCAATGTTTCAGGAATGAGTACCTTCAGCACAATTCTATTCAGAAGCTTCCTTATCCATAGAGAATCTCTCTTCCACTTAGATTCTGTTTACAACATCTTTCTGGAAATTGGAATGGCTCTCCCCTCTCCCTTCTCCTTACATGAACACAGAAGCTAGGCAGGGCTGTAAAAGAAGTGGGAATTGCTCAGGGGGATTGGACTTCAAACACTAGAGAAGTATTTAAGATTATTTTTTCTTGACCCCTCACTCACTATTCTTCCAATCTCATAATTTTATTTTGGAAATCTAGGCGGTAGAAGAGAACAAGATTTCAGCTATCTGATATTTGAGGTGACAGTGGGAAAGGCTGTCATCAGACTCTGAAGAAGTACACAGTCCAAGCTTTGCTAATTCACAGAAACATTGTTATAGGTATTTGATATTTTAATTTTATGCTTATAGATTTCTGGAGGAGAGTGTCATATTCAAGAGGAAATCCATTACTGAGAAAAATGCGACATTCAAGTGTTTTGAAAGGTTATATATCATACAGTTTCTGGTTCATACAGTCTTTTGATTAACCACCCTTGGCATTAAAACAACCACACAGATAGGCCAAATGATCAGAAACAGCTGCTGTAAATATTATTTCTGAGGTGAAGACAGTAATACACCCTGGAGTGACAAGTGATCAGTTACTTGTTTTGTGACAATCAAGGACAAATGCAGAAGGTCCAACTGGTGGGCTCAATTTGGGGTGAAGCTGTCATTGGATGGGAACTATTCTCATTCTGAAATCCATGAGAATTGAAGAAAGGCCCTTTGCATGTGTTTGAGATCTTTCTGATTTGCCTGGGAATTATTCAAAACTCGATGCTTAGTAATTTAATGTTAGGAATCAGTTATTTTAATATTTTCAAAGCAAGAAGATCAGCTTGACTTCTAAATTCTAAGAAATATTTCTCCAAAATGATTGAACAGAAAGGCATGGGCTTCTCTCTCAATGGGATCCTGTCAGGGAGGAGAGGCTGAAGGGCATGTCAGTGTCAATGATCTCAGCTCAGTTGGGTTGTAATGAACTATCCATCTCCTCCAGTAAATCCATGATCATCTAAGGAGCAGTGCTGTTCAGCCACCAGCTTTTCTGTTATGTGCCATCTTGGATCAGAGCTGCAATGCCAGCCTCTTTCTGCTTCAGATCAGAGTGGCTGCCACTTGCGAGCACTTTGAGATTCATGGTGTCATTCCCCATCCTAGATACCAGAGGTCCAGCACTGTAACCATGGTTGCCATTCTTTACAAATTAAAAAAAAAACCACAAAACAAAATAGCCATCTAGAAGGGAAGTGACTGGTATACAGTGACGCTGCTCATGCAAACAAGAGGCAAGATTAAAATTCAGGTCCTAAAACTCTAATCCTTAGCTCCTTGTATAATAATACATTTCCATCTTCCAAACATGCTGGTGGAAGTGCTATCTCTGATACAATTGAGAGCTATGAATTTCTGCAGGGAGCTGCAAATTCTACAAGGCATTTGAAATACATATTACTTGAAAAAGAACATTTCTTTCAATTTTAATATTTTAGTTTTCCCAATTACATGTAAACACAATTTATAACCTTCACTTTTTAAAAACAATTTTGAGCTCCAAATTCTTTCCGATACTCCCTGTCCTCCTCCCTCACTGAGAACACAAGCAATTTGATATGTTTTACACATGCAGTCATGCAAAGCATATTTCCCTATTGGCTATGTTGTAAAAGAAAGCACAAACACACACACACACACACAAGAAAAAGAGAATAAAATAAAGTGTGTTTTGATCTACATTCAGATTCCATCAGTTTGAGAAAGAACATTTCTATAGACCACCTGATATAAGTAATTAGGAAAATCAGTCTGACTTTTGGAGAACCAGATTTCAACGAGAAGGATTTAAGTTAGATGAAAGGAAAACCATTTTTGATCATGTAAATGGCTTTAAAGTTGACCTCTAGAGCCTCATAAACCTCTTTTCTTGGAGTTCTTTGAAAATAACCTCTTTCCAAATAATTCTCAAGAGCATTATCTTTTGTGCTGAAACTCCTTTCAGGCCTTTCTTGGTGGGGCCTGATCTCATCCAGATGGCACCAGTATTCTGATTGCTTTAGACAGTCTTTACACATTCCTATCATGTCCCCCCACCCCCTTGGTAGTGTTCTTTTGTCTTCTTAAAGATTCTTCTTTGTTTATTTAAGAGACTTATTATGAGTGGGAAAGTGGAGAGAGAACCAATTTTGAGTGCTCGTCAAACTTGACTTGAGTCCTCCTTCCCATCTCTAAAAATCTAGGCTAGATGCTCAGCTTCACAGGTCTCATTCTCCCCATGTGCAAAATAGAGATGAGACTTATTTACATCATTAGCTATGGGGGCCTATTGTTAGGAAAGTAAACTTTAGCTGGGTCTATAAAATTGCATCATATAATGTATATTCTCTTTCTCCTATTGGCTCTCTTCCTACTAGCCTGAAGCCTCTGTTTAGCTTTTCCTAAATGTGTGAAAGGACTTTCTTCCCATAGATAACCAGGTCATATATTTTCCCTTTTAGAAAATTGCTAGACAGCTTCCCTCAGGAAGCCTTTCTTGATTTGATACTGCCCTATATCTAAATCTAAACCAACAGAATTCCTAACACTTGCTTGTCAGCATGCACATTTTTGTTTTGTTTTGTTTGGTTTTCCCTCCTGTTATATTTCTCAGGATTATTTTCTATGGATTTTGTGTTAATTTTATTTTGCTTTCTGTCTCAGATCTCTCCTAGTGACCTGTCTTTATGCCATTTCCATTCTAATATCCCAATATCATTTTAAACTCTTTTTACTTCTCCAAAAGCTTATGAAATTGAAAGCCGAGAAGGCAGAGTAAGAAACACCTAGCTAAGCTCTTCAAAGATTTCCCCCCTAAATAACTTTAAAATAATGCCTTAAATTAAATTCTGGAGTGGCTGGCCAAGAAAAGGTTGGAAATAGATATTCTTCTGGCCCAAGATGAGTTAGAAAAAGAGATATGTGCCATAGGGGAGAAGGTTGGCTTAGAGTCCATGTGGATTAAATACAGGGATGGTATGGATATATAGTGGAGACAAAAACAGCAGCAGTTTCAGGAGCTCCTAAGCCAGAGATGGTAAGGGGACATGGCAGCTGGTGAGAAAGAGATGACAGAGTCTCTCTGTGTTAGTACTGAACACAGGACCTGAAGCTGTTGGACAACTCCATGGTTCAAGGGCAGACAGGAACACTTTGGGGCAAGAGAGAGTGGAAGCTCTGAGGGATAGGGATTAGGGACCTTAAGAAACAATATCATTTCAGGTCCCAAGGGAGAAAGGTACTTTGAGAAGCATTATTGCGACCTGAAAAAGATCTAGGACCCTTCCCGCATAAAAATGATCAGAACGCAGAACAAGAGAATGATGACCACATCTTGTCCAATATCATACAACCTTGGAAGCACTGAAAACATCCATCCCAACCTCTAAATTAGCTCTGAAAACAGTAGCACCTTTATATTCCATGCTGGGACCAGAACACAACATTAACACAAAATTCTAAATAAAGAAACAGCATGGAAAAATGAACAAAACCCTTTAAAAGAACTTGATAATATAAATTTCTCATTTATGATAAGAAACATCAAAACACAAATTCAGAAGAAGATAATGAATTCAAAGAATTTGCAAGCAAAGCCTCAAAGAAAAATAAAAATTGGACACAAGTCCAAGAAACATTACTACAAGTGGTTAAAAAGTATTTTCAAAATCAAATAAGAGTAGCAGAAGAAAAGTTAGATAAATAAATGAAAACAAAGGAAGAAAGTAATGAAAAAATAAAATTAACAGCAACA
>JAJPUD010004868.1:0-17840 GCA_023553655.1 Myrmecobius fasciatus
TTTTTTTTTTTTCCCCTACCTTAAAGAGATATCCACTCTGTCTAAAAAAAAATGATGAAGAAGCAAAAGAGAGCTCTCACCATAGACAGCTTTTATCAAGGCAAAGAAACGACCTCAGATACAGAGGTTTCTTTAGACAAAAATCCAGAAAAAAACAGCCACGACCATCACTGGTCCCCGTTTCAAAAGGCCTTTCTGGAAGATTGCATAAAGAACCTCAAAAGAGAGCTGGAGGATAAATGGGAAAATAAATTGAAATCAGTGCAAGAAGGATACAATATCTTGCAAGAAGGATATGATGCTCTGCAAAAGAGATATGAAAAAGACACCAATTTATTAAAAAATAAAATTAGTGAAGTGGAAAAAGAGTGCAGTGAACAAATTGGCCAGTTACAAAAGGAACTTAAAAAGGTAACTGAAGAAAACAACACTTTAAAAATAAGAATTGAACAAATGCAAGTGAATGACTCACTAAGACTTGAAGAATCAGTCAAACAAAAACAAAAAAAATGAAAAATTAGAAGAAAATATGAAATATCTCCTAGGAAAAACAACTGACTTAGAAAATAGATCTAGGAGAGACAATCTAAGGATTATTGGACTTCCTGAAAGCCATGATCAAAAAAAGAATCTAAACACTATCTTCCAGGAAATCCTGAAAGAAAACTGCCCTGAGATTGTAGAATCAAAGGGCAAGATCGCCATTGAAAGAATTCACCGATCACCTCCTGAAAGAGACCCCAAAATTAAAACCCCAAGGAATATCGTGGCTAAATTTCAGGACTATAGCACCAAGGAACAGATTCTGCTAGCAGCTAGAAAGAAACAATTCAAATACCGAGGATCAATAATTAGAATCTGTCAGGATCTGTCAGCTTCCACACTGAAGGATCGAAGGGCCTGGAACCAGATATTCCGAAGGGCAAAGGAACTTGGATTACAGCCAAGAATAACCTATCCAGCTAGAATGAGCATTATCCTCCAGGGAAGAAGATGGTCATTCAATGATATAGGTGAATTTCACCTATTTCTAATGAAAAGACCGGATCTGAACAAAAAATTCGACACCCAAACACAGAACTCAAGAAATGCATAAAAAGGTAAAAAGGAAAGGACTCTTGAGAACTTTATTTTTACTAGGGGGATACTCAAAGTTTGGGGGTATAATTAACTAAATATTACTTTGATAACATGAAAAAGAGAACTAGAGGGGAAAAGGTTGTCATACTGGGGAAAAGAGGGAAAAGTGGTAAAACAAGATCTAAAAAAAAAAGGAGGTAAAAACAAGGTAAAATCACTTGAAGAGGCAAAGAAAACCTAATATAATTGAGAGAAAGAGGGGAGGGAGACGAGCACTGTGTAAATCTTACTCTCATCAGGTTGGGCTCTAAAAGTGTATATCAGACATTCGATTTCACATAGAAACTTGTCTGTTGCTAGAGGGAAGTGGGAGGGAAAGGAGGAAAAGTAAGGGACAAACTAATAGAAGGGAAAATAGAAGAATCAGGGGAAAGGAGTAAAAACAGGGGGAGGGGATCTAAAGGGTGGAGTATTGTTTGGGGGAGGGGGTCATCAAAAGCAAAGTACTGAGGAGGGGGGAAGGGAGAAAGGGGAAAGGAAAGGGGAAAACATAACTTGGGTAAATAAGATGGCAGGAAATAAAGAATTAGTTATTCTATCTGTGAATGTGAATGGGATGAACTCTCCCATAAAGCGGAAGCGGATATCAGACTGGATTAAAAACCAGAATCCCACAATATGTTGTCTACAAGAAACACATCTAAAACATAGTGACACATATAGGATGAAGGTAAAAGGCTGGAGCAGGACCTATTATGCTTCAGGTGAACAAAAAAAAGCAGAGGTAGCAATCCTTATCTCAGATCAAGTAAAAGCCAAGATAGATCTAATCAAAAGAGATAAGGAAGGAAACTATATTTTATTAAAGGGTACCATAGATAATGTAGCAATATCTATACTAAATATATATGCACCAAGTGCAATAGCACACAAATTCCTAGGGGAGAAATTAAGAGAGATGCAAGAAGAAATAGACAGCCAAACGATACTAGTGGGGGATCTCAACCTTGCTCTCTCAGAATTAGATAAATCAAACTACAAAATAAATAAGAAAGAAACTAGGGAGATAAACCAATTGTTAGAAAAGTTAGGTATGATAGATCTATGGAGAAAGTTGAATGGAGACAGTAGAGAGTTTACTTTTTTCTCAGCAGTCCATGGAACCTATACAAAAATTGACCATGTATTAGGGCATAAAAACCTTAAAATCAAATGCAGAAAGGCAGAAATAGTAAATGCATCCTTTTCAGATCATGATGCAATAAAAATCACATGCAATATAAGGCCAGGAGAAAATAAACCAAAAGGTAATTGGAAGTTAAATAATCTAATCCTGAAGAATGAATGGGTGAAAGAGCAAATCATAGACACAATCAATAATTTCATCCAGGAGAATGACAATAAGGAGACAACATACCAAAATTTGTGGGATTCGGCCAAAGCGGTTTTAAGGGGCAATTTTATATCTCTAGATGCTTACTTGCATAAAATAGAGAAAGAAAAGATCAATGAATTGGGCTTATTATTAAAAAAACTAGAAAAAGAACAAATTAAAAACCCTCAATTAAATACCAAATTGGAAATTCTAAAAGTAAAAGGAGAAATTAATAAAATCGAAAATAAGAAAACTATTGAGTTAATAAATAAAACTAAGAGTTGGTTCTATGAAAAAACTAACAAAATAGATAAGCCTTTAGTTAATTTGATAAGAAAAAGGAAAGAGGAAAATCAAATTGTTAGTTTCAAGAATGATAAGGGAGAACTTTCCTCCAATGAAGAGGAAATTAGAGTAATAATTAGGAGTTACTTTGCCCAACTTTATGCCAGTAAGTTTGAAAATCTGAATGAAATGGAGGAATATCTACAAAAATATAGATTGCCGAGGTTAACAGAAGAGGATATAAATTATTTAAATAGTCCCATATTAAAAAAAGAAATAGAACAAGCCATTAACCAACTCCCTAAGAAAAAATCTCCAGGGCCAGATGGATTTACATGTGAATTCTACCAAACATTCAAAGAACAATTAATTCCAATACTACACAAACTATTTGAGAAATTAGGGACAGAAGGTATACTGCCAGAATCCTTCTATGAGACCGATATGGTGCTGATAGCTAAACCAGGTAGGGTAAAAACAGAGAAAGAAAACTATAGACCAATTTCCCTAATGAATATTGATGCAAAAATTTTAAATAAGATTTTAGCAATGAGATTACAGAAAGTCATCCCCAGGATAGTACACTATGACCAAGTAGGATTTATACCAGGGATGCAGGGCTGGTTCAATATTAGGAAAACTATCAGCATAATTAATTATATTAATAACCAAATTAACAAAAACCATATGATTATCTCAATAGATGCAGAAAAAGCCTTTGACAAAATCCAACACCCTTTCCTATTAAAAACACTAGAGAGTATAGGAATAAATGGGCTTTTCCTTAAAATGATCAGTAGCATCTATTTAAAACCATCAGCAAGCATCATATGTAATGGAGACAAACTAAAACCATTCCCCATAAGATCAGGAGTGAAACAAGGCTGCCCACTGTCACCATTACTATTTAATATTGTATTAGAAATGTTAGCTTTAGCAATAAGAGAAGAAAAAGAGATAAAAGGAATCAGAGTAGGTAATGAAGAAACCAAATTATCACTCTTTGCAGATGACATGATGGTATACTTAGAGAACCCTAGAGACTCAACTAAAAAACTACTAGAAACAATTCACAACTTTGGCAAAGTTGCAGGATTCAAAATTAATCCACATAAATCATCAGCATTTTTATATATTACCAACAAAGTTCAGCAGCAGGAGATACAAAAAGAAATTCCATTCCAAATAGCAGATGATAGGATAAAATATTTGGGAATCTATCTGCCAAGGAAAAGTCAGAAACTATACGAACTAAATTACAAAACACTTTCCACACAAATAAAATCAGACCTAATCAATTGGAAAAATATTAAGTGCTCATGGGTAGGCAGAGCAAATATAATAAAAATGACAATACTACCCAAACTAATCTACTTATTTAGTGCCATACCAATCAAACTCCCAAGAAATTATTTTACAGATCTAGAAAAAATAGTAGCAAAGTTCATTTGGAAGAACAAAAGGTCAAGGATTTCAAGGGGATTAATGAAAAAAAAGGCAGATGAAGGTGGCCTTGCTGTACCAGATCTAAAACTATATTATAAAGCAGCGGTCATCAAAACCGTTTGGTACTGGATAAGAAATAGAGCAGTGGATCAGTGGCACAGGATAGGTTATCAGGACAACCTAGGTATTAACCTTAACAATCTAGTGTTCGATAAACCCAAAGAACACAGCTTTTGGGATAAATACTCTCTATTTGGCAAAAACTGCTGGGAAAATTGGAAACTAGTGTGGAAGAAATTAAGGCTTGACCCATACCTAACACCACATACCAAGATAAGATCTAAATGGGTTCATGATCTAGATATAAAGAGGGACTTTGTAAGCAAGTTAGAGGAACGTAATATAGTTTATCTCTCAGACCTGTGGAGGTGGAACAAATTTATGTCCAAAGAAGACTTGGAACTCCTAATTGAACACCAGATGGATAATTTTGACTATATTAAGTTAAAAAGTTTCTGTACAAACAAAACAAATGCAGACAAGATTAGGAGACAAGCATCTAAATGGGAAATCATCTTTACATTTAATGGTTCTGATAAAGGCCTCATTTCTAAAATATATAGAGAATTGTCTCATATATATAAGAATTCAAGCCACTCTTCAATAGATAAGTGGTCAAGGGATATGAACAGACAATTTTCAGATGATGAAATTAAAACCATCTCTAGTCATATGAAAAGTTGCTCCAAATCACTATTGATCAGAGAAATGCAAATTAAGACCACTCTGAGATACCACTACACACCTGTCAGATTGGCTAAAATGACAGGAAAAGATAACGATGAATGTTGGAGGGGATGTGGGAGGGCTGGGACACTAATACATTGTTGGTGGAACTGTGAACGGATCCAACCATTCTGGAGAGCAATTTGGAGCTATGCTCAAAAAGTTGTCAAACTGTGCATACCCTTTGACCCAGCAGTGTTTCTACTGGGCCTATATCCCAAAGAGATCTTAGAGGAGGGAAAGGGACCCACATGTGCAAAAATGTTTGTGGCAGCCCTTTTTGTAGTGGCTAGAAACTGGAAACTGAAGGGATGCCCATCAATTGGAGAGTGGCTGAATAAATTATGGTATATGAATGTTATGGAATATTATTGTTCTGTAAGAAATGACCAGCAGGACGATTTCAGAGAGGCCTGGAGAGACTTGCATGAACTGATGCTGAGTGAAACGAGCAGAACCAGGAGATCATCATGCACAGCAACAACAGTATTACATGATGATCAATTCTGATGGACATGGCTCTCTGCAATAAAGAATTGTCTCAAACCAGTTCCAGTTATTCACTGAAGAAAACCATATACACCCAGAAAGAGGGACATGAAATATGGGCCACAACGTAACATTTTCATGATCTCTATTGACAGTTGCTTGCATTGTGTTGCCTTTCTCTGATTCTTTTTTTTTCTTGTAGATAGGATTTTTCTTGCATAACTTCTCAAGCATTTCAACATTATTAACATGTAGTGGACTTCCTGCCATCTGGGGGAGGGGAGGGGACTGGGGGTAAAATTTGTATTGGAAAGCTTTGTAAAGATCAAGGTTGGGGAACTACCCATACATATGTTATACAAATAAAAAGCTTAAAAAAAAAAAAAGAAATTCAATTGTTCTACCACTTTAGGCAAATAACCAACAGAAAAATCAGTTTCTTTCCTATAAAATGGTATAATAATAACAACTACATCCCAAGGTTGTTTTGCATATCAAATAAGATAATCTAATAAAAGTAATCTTTTGCATCTTAAAATATATCTAAAATATAAGTTGCCATTATGTTACTTATCATCACAATTGCTGAATTAAAAAATATGTTGCTTTAAGGATCAGTTGTAACTGCTCCTCATTATATCTTATATTTTAGTATTGATCATTGCTCTCTTCTATAACTACCCTGCCTACTTATTTAGGTATATCTAATATTTCTTTTTTAATGACCATCTTTCTCTGATTATTTAATTGTATTTATGTGAAGAGCGAGGTGGACAAGAGATATTTATGCTGTAGAATCTTAAGGTTGCAAGACATTTCTTAGAATCATCTGATCTAACTCATATCTGAGATGTGAATGCCAGCTATAAAAGCTACAAGTGACCATCTAGAAATATTAAAAAGATGGTTTAGAACAGGAATTCTTATATTGGGGTCCATGAATTTCTATTTTACTAATATATTGATAGTATTAAAAATGTGTTTCTTTTATATACTTATATATTTTATTTGAAGTCATTATTCTGAGAAGGGATCCATATGTTCAAGGTGTCCATGACATTAAAAAGGTAAAAAAGTTTCGTTTAGAGTAACAATAAAATGGCTGAAGAGTAAAAGTATTTCTCTCCTTGGAAGAGTATCTTAACTATTATTCTGGGATAGATAAATGATAGATAGATGGATAGATAGATACATAGATAGATAGATATGTATATACAGATGTGAGAATGTATTTATGGGGGTGTTTATGTGTGGGTGTGTATATATATATATATAAATTGTGTTTGTAGATATAGTTTATATATATACATATATATATAACCTATGTGTAACCATCTCATATGCTTGCATGTGGATATACATGTATTTATGTGTATATACACATATAAATTTCTTTTTTTGGTACTGCATTTAAAAGATATCTTACTATCTAACCTCCACTAAAAGCTAGTAAGTAGATGAAGTTCATATTGTCACCATTTGGAGTCTAGGAACCTTGCAGCTTATTCTAGCCAGAGTTCACCAGGGGTCATTCAGGCAGTTACAAACAGGTATTGAAAAAGAAAGAAGGATATGCAAAGATTTCAGTCACTTCTTGGAATGGTACTTTACCTGACAACTCCTGCCTCCATTAGTAATGAATTAAAACCTGACAATATGTAATTTTCTTTGGGGAAAGAAAGATGAGAAGTATTCTATCTCCTTGGCTGCCTGCATATCTTTGCTACCACCATACCTTTTAAAATAATTCTTTTTTTTTAAATGTAATATCAGGAAGGAGATAGACAGAGAGAGGCAGACAGACAGAGACAGACAGAGACAGACAGACAGACAGACAGACAGACACAGAGACAGAGAAAGACAAACAGGAGAGAGAGAGAGGAGAGAGTAGAGAGAGAATGGGGAAGTCCCAACAAATGGAATTGCCATAGCAACACCCTACATTTCTCTCTTGTAAAGTTTGGTCCTGTATGGAACATCCCATTAGAGCTGGGGTTTCATCTGGGTGAGAGCCACGGCTGTAATCTTCAGTGTGAAAATCTCTGCAGCCCATCCACAGAGTAAAAATAGAACAGAATAATTTAAATTATTTCATGAACATAAAAAGTCTGCAATTGCAGCTCTTTCAAAGAGAAATTTAACCCTTCCAATACCAGTACATGGGGCCACTTGAATTCCCCCCCTACCAGTTCAAATTAGATTTGGTACTTATCATTGTGACTTATTATTTCTTGAGAGCTAACTGAGTCTCAACTCTGAACAAGACAAAGGGTACAGTACTTATCTTCTCCACAGGGGAGAAGAGGGGAAGGCATAGAGTTAAACTAGAATTTGGGCACATGGATTTTTTTAAAAGTGATTTTTTCAAAGCTGAAAAATGTGTGGCTAATAAAAGAAAACATTTTGAGAATTTTGCATTTGAAAATTTCATTTAGGGTGAAAGATCTTTTATCTTCCAAAATGATCATTTTATAATTAGAAAAAGGTTCCATTTTTTGATGTGAGTGGGTACTTATAGATGGGGAGTGATAATGTGTGTATGTTTTTAGAGATTATTATTCATATTAATTTTCCTGCACCTAACTTTGAAACATTGGTTGTGCAAATATAAGACACATCTTTGAATATCATGTTAGAGAATCATAGATTAACATTAGAGGAGGTCTTAGATAACAATCCTGTCATTTTACATATGAAGAAGTGAGACACACACAGAGTTATTTGCCTATAGATACAGAGGTAGGAAGTGATAGAGACAGCATTCAAATCTGGGTCCCTTGACTGAATCTAGTGTTCTTTCCATTGAGCCTTCCAAAGTCAAATAAATAGTTGATTGCATGCTGCAAAAAGATCTGAAATTAGCCATGTTGGACTCCTTCTTCCACCAAAGCTTGTAACTGCCTTGTAAAGTTGAATATAATACAGGCAGAGAGAAATGTGGCTCCTGATTGTCTGAGAGACTGCTGAGCTCCTAATACTGCATAGCTCCTTAAATTGAGAAAGGTCATGTTCATATTCAAGAGTCATCTAGGGGAAGCAGAGAGAAAGTCTTCAGTTTCTTAAACAATGAGGAGTCACTTCTTCTTATGCAGCAAATAACATTACAGAGTTATTCTTCAGGAAAAACCATCTCAGGCTTGGGTGAGAGTGAGATTATGATAAAATTTTACTGTCATGTTAGTATTTTGTAGCCAACTCATTGTCCTTATATCAGTTGCCCCAATATTATAAGTCCCATTTTCAATTATGAGCACACAACATATGAACATTTTGACTAGCATGTATCCTCATAACAGGAAATGGTATAAGGCTTTTATCCCAATCATAAAAACTATGAACTATAGCTGTCCAACTTTCTTATTAAAACACAACAACAGCAATTTAAAGCCATAAAGCTCTTCCATATACCTTATAGATGGCACAAAAAAATGAGTTAGTTGAACTCTAGGAAATTACAGATAATAAAAAGACACATTACATAGAGCAAAGTTTATGTTTGTAACAACTGGTTATAAAGAGAGAAAAATTAGTCATCAACTTTTTGCTGTTAAGTAAACAATCATTCCACAAGTCCAGTTGATGTAATCCAAACTTTTTTCCATTAACAGACTTCAGTGAAATGTACAAATTCAGAAATAGTTTTATTATGAAGATTACATTTGGTCAAATATAAGATATATTAAAATTTTTACATTTCCTTTTTTTGGCTCCAATAACGAATAGGCATGAAATTGGCATGTTTTCACAACCTATGGCAATGATACATGCAATTTTAATCATGGATATTAATTACCTTATTTAAGCCATTGAATCATTCATTTAATTCCTCAATTCACACTGATGTTTATTTCACTTCCATAGTGATGGTGATAGAAATTAAACTATAGATATCAGTTATTGGGCTACTTTTATCCTATTACATAACATCTTAACATGTATATTGTTAGAGGGTATAATTTTCATCATTGTAAGCAGTGGAGTATAATAATGTCATCTCCACTCTACTGCTGATTAAATATTATGAGAGGCTGACATGAAGTTATCAGCCACCAAAGAAGAGCCAAAGTAGCCAGAGACATGGGAGACAGCTTTGCAACTCTGACAGCTGTGAAATATAACCCATGATCTTTAGAAAAAGTCAGCATGCTCAACTGTAACCCTCACTATCACTTTTGAAAAGTGAAGTTTCACAATGAAAAATACCAGGAATTCAATTGTTTTCAAATGACACCTTGGGTGACAATATTTTTGTCAGCAATTACTTGGCACAAAATCTTTTTCCCCTTCCTTCTCGTGTTAGTGTTATGGACTCAAGCCTTTCCAAAAATAACCTTTAATTACAGTTTTTGATCTTGACACTCTTGGAAAATACCTTACCTGTTAGCTTAGTGTGGATACCATCTGTAAGGTTTGATCTTAAAGTAACTGGTTCTGGAATGTGCCTGGTTAAAAAAAAGTGTTATGAATCTTTTTTTGAAAAAGTCAAACATATTCAGTTCTTACAATCTTGGAACTTAAAATCATTTCCTTACAGCTTTTGGGGGTAGGTGGAGGGAAATCTTTTCTGGCGTGAGATTTTGTGTTAAAATTTTCAAATAAAAATAGATGGGCAGAGTGAGAGGATGGGAGGAGATACTTACAATGGAAATTTTGACTATATTAGAAACTGCATTTGTCAAGAAAGTAGGAAAGTAATTTGCAACTATATTGTCATAAGTCTAATTACTTTCACTGAAAATACTATGTAGTGATACTTATGTAGCAAAAAATATATATATAAGAATAGGAGAAAAGATAGAGAAGATATATTAGAGCAGTAAATGCTGAAGGAAGATTTTCTGGTGCCTTTGAAGCCACTAACCCTTCAGTAGCAGTAAAAGATTAATTGGCCTAAGAGGAAAACCAAAGGAATAAAAATATAACCCTACAATAGTGTCTCTATATCACATTAAGGCCAATCAAAGATTCCTTTCCTGATCATTATTATTGGTCTATAAATGTAAGAAATGAGAATGTGAAGAAAAGGCTTTATAGAAAGAGATATGAAATTCCATCATTTCTTGGAAAATCCCAAAAGACTAAATATAAATTACATTTTGATAAAAGTGCTGCTTGGGAAGAGTTGCTGGTCTTTATCAGAAGAGTCATTTGTAAGAAAATTGTTATTGGTATCATCTGGCTAACATTATTTTTATAGCTTCCCTATTAGCTGTAGATTCCCTGAATTATGAAACCCCAGATACTGAGTATTACTTATATGGAAAGCCTTCATTTTTTGTTGATGACATACAAAAGCAGATCCCCAAAGAACTCCTGGGTTTTATCCAGGGTGAAACTAGCACAGAGAATGATTGGGCATTTGCACTTTGTGTAATTTTCCAATGGGTCAGAAAGAAAGACACAATAATGACTACTTCCAATGACCCAGTATGACTAGGATTTGAGAGTGAGTTCAGCCCTGCTTTTACAAATGACCCCATTTTATTTTAATAACAACTATCAAATAAGGTTATTTCATGCACCCAAGAAGTTTTACTGAATGTTAAAGTTGAAAGAGACCTCGGATATCATCTAGCTGAATGCCTGATATTACAGATAAAAACCAGAATGGGGAATATACTCAGAAATCTCACACAGTTAGTAAGGTTTTCAGGAAAGAAATAACATTAGCAAAGAGAAAATTTAAGCCCCTTTCTTCTAAATCCCAATACTTTATCTTTTTTTTTTACTGTTTTGCACATTGGTGCAAAATCCCATCATTCAGAATATATATAATTAAAAAAGACAGAGGGCTAGTCCTGTAGTGAATGAGGAATAACAGGTGAACAACCTGAGTGTTTTACTAATATCAACAATATTTGAAAGACCTCCAGCATTCTGGACAGATCCTTTACAGAAAAAATTATTGAATTCTATAATCAAGAATTCTACCAAATTAGAAGAGATAGATATGTTGCAAAGTTTACTAACAGAAGGTATAAACACACCAAGACAATAATAGATTCATTAATGCATTGAAAGATAAATAAAATAAATTCATTTAAAAGACCCAGCCTTATTTACATTTTGGTAGGGTGATATGACATATCCACTAATTATCATAACACATAATGGAACACTCGCAAAATGTTATGTGATTTCTCAGAAGGAAATCATTTCTGACTAGGGGAATCCAGTAGGCTCTCATGGGGGAGCATCATGTGAACTATATTTTGAAAGATGACTATGATTACAACAGTAGACCAATAGAGACACTGGAAAAAGCATAAGGAAAGACACAAAGTTGAAAGGAACAACTCAAAGTCCAATTTAGCAAGTGTAGAGCATAAGTCTGGGTGATGAAGCCCAAAAAAATAGTGTGACACTAAAAAGGTTTTGAATGCCATGCAAAGAAATTTGGAATTTATTGAGTAGGCAATAGGGAAGTACAAAAGAGTTTTGATCAGAGGAATAAGTGTGATAAATGTTTTGCCCAAATAAACTTAATCTGTTAGCTATATGTTAAGAAGATTCTTCTGAGCATGAACAAATTTACCTAGGGTATTTGTTAATAGAATTCTACTACAATTGCTTGACTTGAAAATACATGTACTAAAAATGAAGAGCAGTGGAAATCATAGGATTCTTCATATCTATTTACTTATGTTTGGCTCCATATATTTACTCTCACCCTGCCTCCCCATTTCCCTATCCTTGAAATCTTACTTTGGCTGGGAGTAGGGAGAGGAAAGCAGTGACAAAATTCAAGGAAATTCAAGAGAAACAAATATGGCAGAAAGAAAACAGGCTCAAGTTCAACATTGAAAGAAAGGGGAAATAATTATAATGATTGGTAAGTAAGTCTTCTCACCTTACTCTGCAATTATCTAGATGAGGCTGAAAGCTATTAGAATTGACCAGTTAATACCCAAAGGGCTATAAAACTATGTATAGCCTTTGATCCAGTAGTGTCACTCCTTACTTAGTCTATATCCAAAGAGATCACAAAAAAGGGAAAAGGACCCACATAGACAAAAATGTTTGCAGCAGCTATTTTTGTACTTATAAAGAACTGGAAATTGAGTGGATGCCCATTGGTTAGAAATGGCTGAATGAAGTATGGTATATGAATGTAATGAAATATTATTGTTCTGTAAGAAAGGACCAGCACACTGATTTCAGAAAAACCTAGAAAGAATTACACAAATTGATTCTGAGTGAAGTGAGCAGAACCAGAATAGTGCACACACTAACAGCAAAATTATAGGATGATCAACCATAATAGAGTTGGTTCTCCTTAGCATTGCGGCGATTTAAGACAATTCCAATATACTTGATATAGGAAATGCCATCTGCATTTAGAGAGAATTCACCCAAGGTCCTCTAGTCAACCTGTTCTCCAATATTCCAAGCTTCTGCCCCTCTTTTCCATGGACCTTCAGTTCCTAGCCTATTTTCCAAGGTCCCCAAACTTCTGTCCCTCTCTCAAGGTCCCTCAGTCCCTAGCCTATCCTTCAAAGAAACATAAGAAGAAGAAGAAGAAGAAGAAGAAGAAGAAGAAGAAGAAGAAGAAGAAGATCAAGAACAAGAACAAGAAAAACAGAAAAGGAATGAAAAACAAAATGAAACAAAACAAAAGAGAACATTTTCATGTTCCCAGCACAACATCAAGGAAGATTCAAAATATATAACAACAAATACCAGTTTAAGAAAGTATATATACATATATGTAGAAGAAATTATTTTATGTGTCCATATTTTCCTCATTTCCTTGTAAATTGCTCTTTTGCTCTCTGCTGCAAACCTTTTTTACTTTATTCTTTTTCCCTCCTTTCATTCCCCCCCTCACTGCCAAGCAGGCTGTAGTTAAGAAAGTATATATTTATATATACATATGTAGATATATACATACACATATACATGCACATACACACACACACACATCTTTCCTATCCCTGCTGACCCTTTGCTTTAATTCTGCTCCTATGTTGCCTTGCTACTACTTGACCTCCTCCCACCCATTGATCCCTCCCTTGTCTTTTTCCCTCACCCTTTGATTGCATGACCATCCATCCCTTCTCCCCCAATTTCTTTATAGATTTTAGAGAGTATAGATTTTGCTATACTCTTCATTGTATATATGTGGTGTTACCTTTTTAACCTATTCCCAATGTGAGTAGGTTTTTTTAGAATTATGAGCACTCCTCCCTACTCTAATGTCTGTGTCTATTCTTCCTCTGCACCTCATTTGTATGAAAATCTTAGTATTTTTACCTCAACTCTGCCTCAATCTTTCTTTTGAGCTGTTGTATTGTTTATGTCAATCTTAAACATATGCTATAAATTTCCCATTTAAAAAACATAAACAATTTGTCTATGTTGACTTCCTTGAAATTGTTCTTTATTATTGGGTTTTATATATTAAATTTTCTATTGTTTGGGTTTGATTGATAGAAAGTCCTGAAAATCTACAAGTTCATTGAATGTCCATTTTTTCTGGTTCAATATTATAGATAATTTTGTTGGATAGGATATATTTGACCACAGCTCTAGTTCTTTTGATTGTTTGTAGATATGATTCCAAGACCTTCAGTTTTTCATTCTGGCTGCCAATAAGTCCTGTACAATTCTAAATGCAACTCTAGTGAATTGTTTTGTTTTGTTTTGTTTTTTTTCTTGTTTCTTGCAAAATGTTTTCTTTGATCTAGGGAAATTCTGAAATTTGGCAATAATGTTTTTATGTGTTTTCCACAAAGGATCTTGTTGAGGTGATCAGTGAATTTTTTTCTATTTATATTCTATCATGTTCTATCACGCAAAGATGATTTTCTTGGATTATTTCTTGCACTCTTATATTAAGGTCCTTCTTTTGATCACAGCTTTCAGGCATTCCCATTATCCTGATATTTTCTTTGTTCTCCAAATCTGTTTTTCTTATAAGATGTTTCACATTCTGTTCTATTTTTTCATTCTTTATAATATGTTTTATTTCTTGGTCTCTCATAGCAGCACTAGCTTCCCTTCACCCAATTCTAATTTTCAAAGGGTTACTTTCATCTTTGAGACTCTACACCTCCTTTTCTAGTTGGTTAACTGTTTTTCATAATCTTGTTTTTCTTGGATTTTCTTTACTTTCTCCTCAATGTCTCTCATTTGATTTTTAAATTCTTTTTTTTTTTTTAGTTCTAAAATTTCTCTCTGAGCAGGGAGAGATTTCACATTACTCTAGAATAGATGCTTTTTTTTTACTTCAGTATCCTCCTCTGAAGATGAATTCCAGTCTTCCCTGTCCTTGTAGTATGTTTCTATGGCGGGGTTCTTTCTTCTTTGCTGGTTTATATTTTTAAATAATTTAACTTGTTTATAATTTAATAATTATTATATTATAATATTTTAATAATAATTATTGCACCACTAATAGTGAGGTGGGGGATAGTGTCTCTGGCTTCACCTCAGCTCTTCCCTCTAACTAGGCACGCCAAATAGAGAGCTCCACCCTCCCGCAAGTGCCCACAACCCAGTAGCTGCCCTGCTGCCTCTGTATTCACCAGGTGCTGGCTCCTTCTCACCCAGGATCAAGTCAACAGCACAGCTGGCCTGGAATTTCTAATCAGCTGAAGCTCATTCAGTCTTCCTTGACTCAGACCCCCATATTCCATATATAATCCAGAAGGTGAAAGTTTCTGTTTGCCCCAGGACTCTTCTTTTAGTGTTTGTGCAAAGTTAGCCCAGAGGTATTTGCAGATCTTCTCAGGTTGTATCAGGAGGAACCGTCTTCTACCCCAAGTCATCTTGATTTTTCACCAGTCTATGTTCACCCAGAGGCACATATTTGTTCTAGTAGTGGAGGAAATTGGAAGAGTTGGAAAATTACCAAGCTATTGCACCACTTTTCCTACTATTGTTCATACACTTTTGTATACCCAAAAGAGAGCAGGACTGGGGAGAACTAAACAAATTCAAACAGTACATGACCCATAACTCCTGAATCAAAATCAGTTCTTTGAGGAAATTCCCTAAGTTTAAAAGAATATTAGATTCAAAGCCATTTAGTAGATGTTTGATTATTAATTCTGTTCACATTATCATGTGATTACTTATATAGTTATTGATTCTACATTGAATAGCTACCAACATCCAAGCACTTTTGTCTACTTCTGTCAAAAGTAAATTCTACTACACAAGGTCATATGCCTAATATTCACTGAAGTTAGTTCAAAACAGAAACATGGTTCACCAGGGATTGATGGTCAAAGTTAATTAGTAATTGAGCAAACAAACAAATCCACACAATCCTTTACATCAAGGTCAACTTTGTAAAGATGAGGAAAGTCAATGATTCTTTAAGAAACACATACTCAGTATATCAAGCAATACATATATTTTCAGGATGACTAGGAGATGCCCATTTAATTATTAAATATATATGTACAAACTATATGTATCAGTGAAGAATTTTTGCATTGAAACTTGGTTTGAAGTTTTTATACCACTAATTTATGGTTAAAAGCATATCAGATTGTTTCCTCATAAATTGTGATTCATGCCAGGTAGATTTTCTTCCAAAAAGAAGAGAGACATATACATAGAAATAACTGGAGTTACTGATAGATCCAAGGAGTCAGTATTCCCACCTGCTACTATTTTTAAAGATGTGAGTTTTGTATTTTTTCTCTACAACCCAGCATAGTGCCTTTCATATAACAAATAATTAATAAACAATTGTATAACTGGATTAGACTGGATTGTACTGGATTTATGCATTTGAAAAGGCTTCAGATATCATGAATTTTTAGAGTAATAAAAGAGAAATAAATAGATTATTTCTAACCCCTGCTTCTTCTTAAATTTAATTTGAATTCTGGATAAGATAACTTAGATTCTAGATTTAACTTGCATTCCCTGAACCTAGCATATATGTTGTTTTTATTCTAAGGAACTAGAATAGGAAAAGAAAATGGAAGGTCAGACTACACAATTGGCACATGTATCCTTGATTGCTTTTTTGCATATGCCATTCATGGTTGGTATATAACTTTAAAAATTCTTTATTGAGTAATATATATATTAGTATATAGCTGTAATTATATTCCTTGAGATCTAGAACTTGACAAATTTAGTTTCCATATCTCTGAGCCAGATAAATTGATAAGCTTCTGGGAACATCTTATTATTAAATCTCATAATGTAGGAAACCTTTCCATGATGGGATGTAGAAGAATAGAGGCAGCATGAAAACAACCTCATATTTGTAAGAGAAATGAACTCTTTAATTTCTAGTTACAGCCCTAGTTCCTAGCAAAGCCACAATGTCCAGTTTAAGGAAAGAAACAATAAATTCACAATTTTCATAGTTTAATCTCTGTTTAGATTTAGAATAGAGATGAGAAACATATCTCTCCTGACACAGCTGGCAATTGTTTAAGCAATAATAAACATGACTCCAGAGTGTCTAGACCAGAGTGGAAAGGTTAGGAAGACAAAGAAACATGCATCTAAACAGGGATATCTCTTCTTGCTCCTAAAATCCATCTACATTTGGAAAAGAAACTGAAATAAAGCCCTATATTTACCACAGTTAGTGTTGGTTCAATTCACTTTAGAAAGAGTGGGGAAAGAAGCAGGAAATTAGAAATCTCCTATGTCTTGAAAATGATGTGGACATACCTGGTACAACTGCTGAAATTTGATTAAAATAAAGCAATAGAAAAAACAACTATTTCCAGTAAAAAAAAATTATAGATACTTTAATAAAGTAAACCAAATGATGGTCCTACAGCATCAGGAAACTTCATAGAGGTAGAAACAATAGAAATGGTCATTATAAGTTAAATTGTTAATTATGGAACCAAAGAGATGTTTTTTAAGTATATTTGGATAAATTGGGTTTCTAATTTATGCTAATTTTGTAACAATATTCTCAATGGCTATTGCAAAGTTTAACTATAACAAAATAGGAATAAATAATAATGTTAATAAATATGAAGAGCAAAAAAAGATTAGTATTTCATATAATGCTATCTATACATAATGAAATTCAATATGCTTTCACTATATTGGATATTAATGAGTATATTAAAAGTTCTTGCTCATCAGAAAAATATAATAGACAATACTGGATACAGGGTCCACCCACTTTATATATGTAACAAAGAGATAACTCTGAGAGTAAAAGGGGTATATAATCAACACCTGATTGCTTTGGGAAGCACAGAGATATTCAATCCTTAAATTCAATTCAATCTGAAATTATTTATAAATCATTCATTTTGCTAGACACTAGTGTTAAAAGAGTTCTTGTCCACAACAAACTTCCTGCAGTTCTCCTAAAGTGAGAGTAGGGCTTGAAGGGCATCTGTTTATACAGAAAAGTAAGTTGAGGGAAAGAGAGAGAGAGAGA
>JAJPUD010004868.1:17940-48606 GCA_023553655.1 Myrmecobius fasciatus
AAGGAAGGAAGGAAGGAAGGAAGGAAGGAAGGAAGGAAGGAAGGAAGGAAGGAAGGAAGGAAGGAAGGAAGGAAGGAAGGAAGGAAGGAGAAAACTAATAAGTAGGGGATTGGGGAAAGTTTCCATGTTGGAGATAGCACCTAATCTGAGACTTAGAAGAAGCTAAGTATTCTTCAAGATGGAGATGCACATAATTATACTGCCAGAAATTGGGTAGGGAAATTAGGAAATTAGGAAAATAGAATTAGCATTTATTAATCACCTACTATGTTTCAAGTACATAGCAAGTACTTTACAAATATCTTGCTTGAAGTTCTCAATAACTCTGTGAGGTGGGTATTATTTTAATTCCTATTTTACAGTTGAGAAAATTAAGGCAAACAGGAGTTAAGTGGCTGCCAATGAAATAGCTAGTTTGGCTAGAATATAGACAGTTTGAAGTGGAAGACATGAAATAAATCTGTCAAGGTAAATCAGTTTATGATATACATGCCATGAAGAGTATAACAAGAGGTATTGTAGGGATGACTAAAGAGAAGCACGAATAGATATCTTTATCATCTCCTACTCCTACCCTTTTCCAGAGGAGATTTAAATTCTGACCAGGGCAGGGGGAGAAGAGAATATTAGAGATATTAGGCTAGAATTATATCTTTCTCTTCCCTCAAATACTATTAGTCTAAAAAGCGTAATTTTAAGAATCAAGCTAAATTCTTATCAATATTACTTAATGGAGAAAGGAGATGCCCAACAGTTATAACAGAGATTTAACTCCCTTCCCGCAAAATGGTAGTTCTATGATGAAATTCATAGCAAATAGCAAATAAAACCATTTATTCAAATCAATAGCAAAATAAAACAGAAATTATATAGGAATTAAAGCAAACAGGAGTTAAGTGACTGGCTGCCAATGAAATAGCTAGTTTGGCTAGAATATAGACAGTTTGAAGTGGAAGACATGAAATAAATCTGTCAAGGTAAATAAAAATCAAGACACACACACACACACACACACACACACACACACACACACACATATATGCCAGACAATACAGATGGAAGGAGCTTTTCTATTGGGAGAGCATCCAAGAGAACATGAATTCGATCATTGTGTGTACAGTATGTGGAATATAGTACTAGACTTATTTCAGGAGACCTACAAATCAATAAATACCTCAACCAAGAGAAAAAAATGGAGAATCCCAAATCTCACCCAAATATCTGTAAGCTGGGTTTTAGGATTTGGGTCATAAGAGTAATTTGTATTTTATTCTGAAAGGCATAAAAGAGTTGATAAAAATCAATAAGACCTGGCAATTGATTTGATAAAGAGAGGATGAAGAAGACATAAAAGTTAAAAATCATTTCAAATTTTCTAACTTAGGAAAACAGAAGGATAATAATAATAATAATAATAATCACTGACTTTTATTGCACATTATAATATTTGTAAATCCCTTTACATATATTATCTCAATGGATCCTTATAACAGGAGTTAATGTAGTCTGTAAGTAAATAAATCAGTCACATCTTCCTGCTTCTCCCCCATATTCAGTACTCTATGACACTTATTTGTAAAAATAATTTGTAAGAAAATAATAACAATTATCAGGAGTAGAACTTATTAGAAGAAAAAGCCGGACTAGTAATCAATGATCTCAGACAAAGTTAAAGCTAAATACATTTAAACAAAAGAAAAAATATTGGAAAATTATACTATCTGCCAGTCATATTAATCAATATTGTTTTAAACTATTTAAAATAACTAGACTGTATATGGTTGGAATATTGCCATGGGATAGGAAATGATGAGTTGGTGGATTTAGAAAAATTAAAATAACTTAAACTTATTAAGAATAGTATTATCTATCTTCAGAGAAACAGAGGACAAATAAGCATAGTGTGGCCTTCATTTTATGTACATGTGTATGTACATATATAAATGTTCATATGTGTATGACTATATGTATCTATGTATATGAATATATATGTATAGATAAATATATTAGGGGCAGCTAGGTGGCGCAGTGGATAGAGCACCAGCCCTGAAATCAGGAGGACCTGAGTTCAAATTTGGTCTCAGACACTTACCACTTCCTAGCTGTGTGACCCTGGGCAAGTCACTTAACCCCAATTGCCTCAGCAAAAAGCGAAAAGAAAAAAGATAGGAGGAGACAGATAAATATATTATAGCCCTCTTGAGGGAGAGGAGAAGGAGGGAAAAAAGAATAAAATTAAAAGTACACAGCAAAGAACAAAAGAAAACCTACAAGGAAACAATGAAAAGATGGACAGCTCTAAACACAATGTGTAATAATATATAGTCTTTCTTGAAATGGAAATCTATTGCTTTATGTTTTGAAACTTCTCTTATGTTCTGCTGTGCACATGGCAATGTTTTTTTTTTCTTTTATGTTTTGTTTGTTTTTCTATTTTGAAATAAAAGAGGAAAGAGTAGAAACATTTAGAAAAAATGTTCACTTAGGAGAAAATATTATGGGATCTGCTTTAGATATGTTGAGTTTGAAAAGGCAATGAGACAGTCAGATAATCATATCTATCAATCTATTGTATTTTATGTTCCTACTTTGGAGTTAAAAAGGGTTTTTTGGGGTTTTTTGTTTGTTTGTTTTTTGTTTTTTTTACAGGGCAGCTAGATGGTGCAGTGGATAGAGCACCAGCCCTGAAGTCAGGAAGACCTGAGTTCAAATCTGGTCTCAGACACTTAACACTTCCTAGCAAGTCACAATCCCAATTGCCTAAGCAAAAAAAAAAAAAAAAAAAAAGTTTTATTTACTTTTTCTTTTAAAAAGAATATCATAATTTTATAAAAGATAAGCTAATAGTCAGGAAAATAAAATGATTTTCCCAAAGACACAGAGATAGTATGTAGTAAAATTTAGGGTCCTTTCCAATACAGATAGGCAAACAAACTATATGAATCCATAAATTTTGTGGAAAAATGAAAGAAGTGATTATTCACATGTTATAGTGTTTACATTATTTAAAAATGATTTTTCAGTGAGAATTTGATTCTATATGTAGACTTAAGTGGTAACTGTCAAATTTTCCCCAATGGACTTGTAGATAAAATAACATAGAATTACCGACTACTTGAGGATCATTTTCTCAACTACAGATGAAACTACAAGACAAGAAATTGTGTGTCTAACAGATGAATCTGATTTTAATATACACAATATGGTGGATATAATATTGGACTTAAGTCAGGAAACAGGCAAATTACTAAACATTTATTAAGCATTTTTTGTATACCAGGCTCTGTATCGTGTTAGGAATATAACACAATCTCTGTGTTCAATAAGATATGAGTTTGGGAGTTAATTTTATTTCACAGAATGATCAATTTCTAAAGATGATGAAGTCCAGGAAAGCAGTCAGTGGAAAATGATCAGGAGAATTTACTGGGTGTTTCTCTTAAATTCTGGAGATAAGGGGAAAAGATAGGGGAACTAAAGATCAGTAGAATAGTTGATACATATAACATTTATCAATTAAGTCCACTGTCTTATATGGACTTGTTTCATGATACTCCAAAACAATAACAATAATAACATCAAAGAAAACAGATCACGGATCCTTTCCTTATATGTCTAGTTATGAGTGCCCTTAGCCTCCTCAAATTAATTTGCATTTATTTATGTTTGTACCTTGTGTGATAAAAATAGAATATGCGGTCTTTAAAGACAGGCACTATTTTTTATTTTGGACTTTGAAATTTCTATACTTAACACCATGTTGTACAAATAGTAGATTATCAACAAATATTTATTGACTTGGATCATAGGCAAATCACTTAAACTCTCAAAGCTGCAGTTTCCCCTTAAGTGAAATGGAGGAAAAAAAAGGAAATAAGTATATATATATATATATATGTAGCCTACTCTGTGCCAGGCGCTGTACCAAATGCTTCTCACAAATGTCATATCATTTGGTTCTTACAGCATTATCATCATCCTCAATATATATATATATATATTATATATATATATATATACAAAGTAACTTGCCCAGGATAACATAGTATCCAAGGCCATATTTGAACGCATGTGTTCTTGTCTCCAAGCCCAGTGCTCTATCCATTGTACCACCAGCTACTTTCAAAATGGGGATAATTCAACTGACACTACCTCCCCATAAGGTTGCTGTGAGGAATCTCTCTTATAAAACATAAAACTTTGTTGAAATGTGACATTATTATTATGTAGAAAAGTCTAGCAAGGACTTTGGCTGTGGGGGTTTATTGTAGCTGTATGGATTTATCTAAATAGAAAATTTACATGAAAAAAGCTTGGAATCTATATTGGCTTAGGACTGCCAAGAAAAGTATGAGTTGAAGATGTGTTTTAGATAGAAATAAATATATTTAGAAATGTTCTAAAATTTGACTGACATAAAATATTGGAAAAATTTTGAGCTTCTGCAGTAAGAAAATATTTTAAAAGATTTCAGACTAGAGTTTAACTTGAAAAATATACATAAAAACATGTAACCTAATGCCTCCTATCCTAAGTTTTAATCCTTTGAAGTCATATCCATTCTTTCCATTTAGTCTGTGGTCTCTAGATTTCTGTGAGTCACTCCCAGGGGTAAAAACCAGGAGTAGAACTGCCATGAGCTTTTACAAGAATTCTCCACAATAATTGGTGAGATATGGAGGAAGCAATGCTAATAGGGCTGGGAAAGGTGGGATGGGAAAACACATAGTAATTTAGAAAAAATAATGAGGATCCAAATACAAGACTCAAAATGTCATATGCAGCAGGAGATCAGTTACCAATTTAGTGATAGCAAAATAAAAAGCAAAACATAAAAAGCACATGAGGAAATAACATAGAAATAGACAATGATAGGAAGAGAACAAACTATTTTCAAGAAATCACATATGCCCAAAGTAGTTTAAGGCTTAACAAAGAGTTCATGGAAAAGTTGTGAAGCTCTTCATAAAGAAAATAACTATATCTATGAAAACTTTCATATGCCATGCATATATGCCCTTTCTGTTTCTCAGAACTATTTTTGGCTGTGAACAATTTCCCAACTTCTATCAGGATTTCCCACATGATATCCCTCATGTCTGAACAGCAGTAGATACTTCAAGACTTGATCTTAAAGATACTTTGGACTAGAAATATATAAATTTGTATCTTCTTGAGAGAGTCATTGATTTTTGAAGGAAGTCAAGAAAGTTCAGTGACAGAAAGGAAGAGGAAGAAAATTATAATCATTGTGGACAGAAAATGCAAAGAGAGGGTCAACAGTTGAAGTATTCTACAGGAAGAACTCTGAATCATAAAATTATGGACAGAAATAAAATTTAAGAAGACTATAAAAATAGGAAAGGACCAAGTTGAAAGGGGAGTTAAATATTATCTTTGATCTTGTAAGTAATAGGGAGCAATTGAAGTTTACTGAATTAAAGGAGTGATATAGACAGACTTGCACTGTACGAAAATCTCATTGGCAGCTGACTGGAGGATGGATTAGGAGAGAAAACTGAAACAGGGAGACCAAGCAGAAAGCAATTATAAAATACAGGGAAGAGATAATGAGAATAAGGATAATGGTTATAAAAGTGAAGAGGGAAGTACATTAGAGATATTGTAAAGGTAGAAATGGTAAGATTTTATAATACATTGCATATGTGGGATAAGTACAAATGAAAGCCTGGATGATTGAATAATAGTGCTACCAATGAGGTGTGTGTGTGTGTGTGTGTGTGTGTGTGTGTGTGTGTGTTGTTTGAGATACACAGAGGATATTCAGAAATTAGAGGTCTCAAGCATTTGAAATGACAAAAATAGACCAGTGAATTTAGGGTATATAATGTAGAAACTCATCAAAGAAACAGGGCTCTGAATAAAAATAAAGTGAAATATGTGAAACTCAAACTTGTAAACATGAAAGAAAATTTTGGAGAAGGAAGTAAAAGACACCCAATTAGAAAATATATATGAAGCAAGGAATAAAGGTAAGAGAGGAGTGCCTATAGAAGCAGTAATAATTTGGCCTTAAGAATAGTGAGTGACCATGGTAAGGGAAAAGAAGAAATTTTAGCTTCATGACTGAGATATATAATGGACATCGTTAAACCACACTGCTTCCATTTGACATTTCTTTTTAATGAGTTGCTATTTCTAAGAGTGAAGCATAATAGAAAATAGTCTCACCAAAACCGAAAGAAATAAAATAAAAGAAATGAATAAGTAACTAGAGAAAAGAAAGATGTAGTGAGAGGTACAAATATACTAAGAAAGAAATTGTATAGAGGAGAGAACTCAACTATAGAAATCCAGAAGCTCTACTTTCAATATAGAAATACAATAAAGAAAGCACATGTTGGGGCAGCTAGGTGGCGCAGTGGATAGAGCACCAGCCCTGAAGTCAGGAGGACCTGAGTTCAAATATGGTCTCAGACACTTAACATTCCCTAGCTGTGTGACCCTGGGCAAGTCATTTAACCCCCATTGCCTCAGCAAAAAGCAAAATAAATTAATTAAAATTTAAAAAAAAAAAAGGCACATGGTCATGTGTGGGGGGGACTACAATTTAAATAAATATTAGACAGGAATAGAAATAAGTATATATATATATGTATACTTATATACCATATTAATAAAAAGTCAGGGGAAAATCGTACTTTAAAATAGGACATTTTATCTACACGGGTGTCTGGATGAGTGGGAAAAGAATAAATTAGAGTTCAATCTTAATAGAAACCAGGAGGAAGGACATTCTAGCTATGGGAAATAACCAATACAAAGGAATGGACTTGGGAGCTAGTGTTGTGTTTCAAGGAAAAAAAGTAAGGCAGTATCTTGGTCATTCAATATGTGCTAATCAGCTGTATGGTAGAAATGGAATAGTAAGAGCCTTTAAACTGAGAGACAAATTGGAACACTTTCAATCTTCCCGGGTAGAGATTATAAGGGACTGAATTAGGATGATGTCTGTATGCAGACAGAAGATATATAAAAGATTTGGAAACTGCCTGAATAATTAAATTGAACAAGAAATAACAGTGCCGTATGCCATTAACATTGAAAATCTGGGTGACTAGAAGGTGGCTATGTGTTTAATAATAATTGGGAAGTTAGAAAGAGGGAAAGGGGTTTGGATGAGAATATAGGGAGTTCTGTTTTGGATATTTTCAGTTTCAGATGCTTATGAGACATCCAGTTTGAAACATCCAATGAGTCATTGATGATAGAGATTAAGACACAGATGGACTAGGACTAGATAGATAAATTTGGGAATAATGCACATGGAGATGATGCTTTAACCTATGAGAGTGGGAAAAAAAATCCCAAAAGTAAGGTAATATAAAAAAGAGAGGAGAGAGGACAAAGCCTTGGGGAATACCACTGTAAGTGGATATAACATAGATGAAGATGTAGCAAAAAAGAATGAGAAGGTGAAGTAGAAAAAAAAGTAGGAACCAGTCATGACATCACAGAGACAAGACATAATAAGTGATCAGCTCATCTCTGTAGAATCATGTCCTTATCATAAATCAGTGTGACTATCTATCTATCTATATGTGTGTGTGTGTGTGTGTGTGTGTTTAAAAATCACTTGTAACTTTGGAAAGAGCAATTTCAATTCAATAAGATTGGAAGGCAGATTGCAAAGGGTTTATAAGAAGAGAGTATAAGAAAAAATAAAATTAATAAATAGAAAGACAGAAAAGTTGAAATTAAGTAGCTATTTAATTAAACTCAAGGAACTTAATTATACTAATACATTCACTGTCTTTAAAGCCATATTTAAAATTCCATACTTCTGTCCTCCCATCTCTTCAAAAAAAGAAGAGATGTATATTTTCCCAGATATTTTCTAGGCCCAAGTTTTGATATTATTGCTATGTAATGCTTACTTACTATGTAATTGCTATATAATGTTACAGACTTTAGTCATTTCAAACACCACTGAGGAAGGTGTGGTATGGTTGATATGTACAAGCATTTGAAGGATTGTCATGTTGAGAAGGGGTTGGACTTGGGCTATAGACAACAGAATATATGCAGACTGAGAAGGACTTAATTTTCTCCATTCCTCCGTTATTTATTCACATTTTATTGTTTTATGGCTTTAAACCAAAAGAGTCTACCTTTGTGCCTCTATGTCTAATCCAGAAAAATGTTCTTGTTGTTGTTGTTGCTAATATGAACTTGGAAACAGAGAATGTGGGATCAAATTCTGGCTATACTATTGACTACCAATAGTACATTATCCAAGTCACATCCCTTTCCTGTTCCTCAGTTTCTTTGTCTATAAAATGAAAGGATTAGAATAGATGATGTACTCTTGAATATTATGGATCCCCAAATATCTAAGATAAAAAAGGGTAAAAAAATTCCAGGATCGCTGGACAAAGAGAAATATGCAGAAAAACATAGAAACATAAGGAAAGAGTGATAAAGACACATAAAGTCAGAGACAGAGAAACAGAAACAGAGACTAAGAGGGCAAGAGAAAGACCAAGACAGAGAGAGGAAAGATCAGGTATTTTGTGATCCCATATATGGTCACATAACTCAAAGGGGGGGGGGATCATGAATTTATAATTTATTATCAATTAATGCTTGATTTTGCATACATATTTTATATATCTACATGCCTGTGGTTGTGTGAAATTTGCTCAGGCAAAGAGAAGCCATGAATTGAAGCCCTGCTTTATATCATATAAGGGATTGCTACTATTTCATATTTTAGATCATTGCTAATGAATACTATCTTAAAAGATTTAGTCCTTTGTACTTAATTTAGCAAATTCTACAGTACTTTCTCCATGGAGGAAAAAAAAAGTAACACCTAATTTATTT
This sequence comes from Myrmecobius fasciatus, assembly GCA_023553655.1. Classification (NCBI taxonomy): domain Eukaryota; kingdom Metazoa; phylum Chordata; class Mammalia; order Dasyuromorphia; family Myrmecobiidae; genus Myrmecobius; species Myrmecobius fasciatus. The sequence continues at coordinate 26,788 of JAJPUD010004868.1, forward strand.
TTAAAAAAACACATATTTTGAAAAAACACATAGGTGACACAGTGAATAGAGCACCAGCCCTGAAGTCAGAAGGACCTGAGTTCAAATCTGACTTCAGACACTTAATACTTCCTAGCTGTGTGAACCTGGGTAAGTCACTTAACCCCAATTGCCTCAGCAAAAAATAAATAATTTAATTAATTTTTAAAAAAACAGATACTTTAAAGCATACTTTCCTGAAAGGGAAAAAAATCAGTAATTTGATAATTTAATTCAGTCTTCAAAGCATCTTCAAAATAATGAACCAAAACAAAATGTCCTTTCTATTTTTGAAGAAATAAACTTTTCCCCCCTAAAATCCATTACTACTTCCAGTTTGTACATTGAACTCCAGAGCTGTAATACATTCTTAAACAATTAGGCTAAACAAATGAATATGTTGGTAGAGATAACAATGATGGTTGCTCACCTGATTCCCTACCATTATTTCTGCTTTCACTGATGCTATCAAATCATAGTCTAAAGTCCTTAGAACATTCTTGGTAAAACCAAGGAAGAGTTGATGGGCTTCAGACAAATACAAAAAAAAAAAAAAAAAAAAAATCATGCCGAACTATATTCTCTTCTCTAATGGTGGACTTTTATTTTTTGGTCACTGAGGGAAATGTAATAACTCTGCAGATAATGAAAGTCTTAGCCACAGTGAGGAGCCCTACTATCACTAGACATAAGGGACTAGCTTCAATATTGCCACTATATATAATTCTAGACCTTTAAGCTCCTGTTTCTAGGCCAAATTCTCCTGATATTTCTTAATTGTGCACAATCCTATATTGACCCAGGGGGAATAAAATGTTCTTGGACTAATCTATTTACCTGTTAATTTTTTTTTTCGGGACAATGACTTAATGCCCTGAAAGAGGTAATTTACCATCTGGTACTTTAAAAGAGTTACTGACTGAGCAGTTTACTGCTGGAAGGTATTTAACACCCCAGTTTCCCTTTACCCTAGAAATAGTTTTCTTTTATAATCAAGATGATTATCTTCCTTTTACTCCCTTTTCTATCTGAATTTCCTTGTCACAGCCAGGGGTCTCATTTATAGGCAACCTGTGTGGAAAGATGGCCATGATGCTCACAGTATGAATGCACAGGAGTACCATTTATCCTCGAGTGTATTATTATTTTATTATTATTTTATGTGGTGCATTTTCTCCAGGGAATTAAAGGGACATCATAAGCTTTAAATGCCCAGTGAATAGAATTATGCAAAAAACCCTAAAAGATGAACAATTTTCTTATTAATCAGAAACCTACAGGCTGAATTTGGCACTGTTACTATAAATTTAACATCAGGGGGTTAGGATGAGGAAGGATATTCACTAATTATAGAGAAAGCTAAAATAATATATGGATATCTCCTATCATTTCTCTTCTCCTTTATTGAAATTAAGCCCACAGTGTTCAAGTCATCTAGTGCAGTAGTCTCTAAAAATGTTGTCAACTGACCACTGAAAGTATGTTTTAATTTTAAATTCCATCAAATATGCATGAGAAAAAGCACACGCCTGAATGCTTTATGCTTAAGTCTAAATGCAAAGAATTCTGGGCTTGACTCTCAGGAGATTTCACCATAAGCAGCAGATCTGATACCAAAACATGCTGATTGTAATATTTTGATAGAATAGTCAGGTACTGATAGGAAGAAAGAAGTCTGATAGAGTGTGAGTAGAAAGGCCCGGCAGGATAGATTCTTCCTTCCACCTTTTGATCTCTGTTACTAACATCTTTCTTCATGTAAGAAAGTCACAGATGGAGGCTGAAAAGCAAAATTTTTGTGAGTGCCATTCTTGGCTCCAGTTCTCCTGAAGAAATCTTAAATTATATTGACTTTATGTGCTTCATTTAATTGGTGATTTTCCATAGAACTTGACAGAGAATTGGCACTTCAGAATATTGATATCCTTTGCTATTGGTTCACTTTGTGAACTTGAGTTAAAAAAAATCCAAGTTCAAATTTTTATTTCTGTTATTTTCTATGAGAAGTCAGGAGCCATAAAGAGAAGTTATAGTGATTGCCACTAATTAGCCATATAGGCTATAAAAGTTTCAGTCTCTCTGTTTTGGTTTTCTTGATCATATTCAAAAAAAGGGTCCAAAATAGGTTTGTTCTTCTTTTCCTTCAAGAAGAATAAGAAGGAGGAATAGGAAGAGAAGTCTTTACTAAAAATCAAAAAGTATTAAACACTCAAAAATTCAACTGTCTTAGCCAGTTTGATATTGCTCAAATATGACATAGCATTTCTCAATCCAACCTTTGCACTGGCTGTTCTCAATGCCTGAAATAATCTACCTTTTCATGTCTACCTCTTAGAATCCCTAGCATACCATCTTATGCAGGAATATATTTTTAGTCTCCCAATCAGCTAGTATCTTCCCTCCCCCCTTGTAACTATTTTATATATGTCTATGTACAAATTGTGAGCCACATTTGGATCTAAGTTTCCTGAGGGTAGGAACTGCTTTTTTGTTTTTTTCTTTATACCTCCATTAATTAACATTGTGTATGTCCTCTGATAAGTGAATGCTTGTGGACTGATTAATTATGAGTCAAGCACTGTACTAGTCATTGATGAAATAAAGATTAAATGGGAAGTACCTTCTGTGGGAGAGCATTAGCAACTAAAAGGTAGAAGATAGCACATGAAATGAGTTTTCTCATCATTAAATATATCCATTTTTAAGCCTGACATTTTCTTAAATGCTGGTTCATATATCCATATAACACTTAGAAGAAAAAGGGAAGTTACTTAGGTTAATAAAAAGATCAGTAGATTGAAAGTCAGGAAACCTAGGATTTAGTCTTGACTCTGCTACTATCAAGTAAGATCAAGATCTTGAGTCAATTACTAGTTTTCTTAGTTTCAACTTCCTTTTTGTTAACCAAAACTGAAAGTCTATGATTGGGTATTTTTTTATATTATATTATTACTCCTTTTTTCTCTAAGCATCTTGGCCTGGTTTAGACTCCACAAAGCACCATTTTCTCCTAGGCATATGTTGAACACCAGAAATCTCACCACTATGAAGAATGGCTCAGATTTAGGATACTCTATACCTTATCAACTTACCATCAGTTTGCCTTTCCCCTCTGGAAGGCTAAAAAAGTGGAGAACTAATCCTCCTAAATCCTTCCCTTATAGGAAGATCACAAATTTCCTGGTAACTTCATTTTCCATCCCCAGCTCCATGGAATAGCATCCTTTAGGGGATGTAAAAAGTTTTCTAAATAGTTGACCTAGAATTTGCCAGAGAAATAAATATCTGTGTAGAGAATTGACTCAAATTTGTAAGAATGAAAACCATTCTCCAATTGTTAAATGGACAAAGGATAGGAACAGGCAATTTTCAGATGAAGATATTAAAACCATTTCTAGTCATAGGAAAAAAATGCTCTAAGTCACTATTCATCAGAGAAATGCAAATTAAGGCAACTCTGGGGTGCCAATATATGCCTCTTAGATTGGCTAAAATTACAGGAAAATATAATGATAAATGTTGAAGGGGATGTGGGAAAACTGGGACACTAATACACTTTTGGTGGAGTTGTGAACAGATCCAACCATTCTGGAGAGCAATTTGGAACTACACTCAAAGGGTTATCAAACTGTGTACACTAAAAGGGACCCATATGTGCAAAAATGTTTGTGGCAGCTCTTTTAGTAGTGGCAAGAAACTGGAAATTGAGCGAATGCTCATCAGTTGGAGAATGGCTGAATAAGTTATGGTATATGAATATTATGGAATATTATTGTTCCATATGAAATGATCAGCAGGATGATTTCAGAAATGCCGAGAGAAATTTACATGAACTGATGCTAAGTGAAATGAATACAACTAAGAGAACAATGTACACAGCAACAACAAGATTATGTGATGATCAATTATGATGAACTTGGTTCTTTTCAATAATGAGGTGATTCAGGCCAATTCCAATAGACTTGGAAGCCATCTGCTTCCAGAAAGAGGACTATCAGCACTGAATGTGGATCACCACAAAGTTTTTTTGCCTTTGTTGTTATTTGCTTGCTTTTTGATTTGATTTTTCTTGTGCAGTATGGTGGAAATATGTATAGAACTGCACATGTTTAACATAGATTATTTGCCAACTAGGGGAGGGAATGGAGGGAAGGGAAGGGATAAAAAAAAAAAAGTTTGGAACACAAGGTTTTGCAAAGGTTAATGTTGAAAACTATCTTTGCATATATTTTGAAAATAAAAAAGCTATTATCTAAAAAAAAGAGAAATATATAATGACCTGAACTCAGTACTTACTTGACTATATTGTTGCCTTTGTGTTTACTATGAAGTGTTACAGATTTTTTTTTTAACGTTACATTACTCACTTTAAAGAAACATGTATTTGCCTATAAAGGCATTTTAAAAAATCATCTGTTAGACAACTAGAACAAGAAGTTGTATATATTCTGCTTCCACATATAACTTCTCCACAAGAAAAGGATGAATAGAGAGCCTTTGTTATACTCAGATGCTCTGACATATTACTTTCAATATACAAAGGGAGAGAGATGAAATCATTCTGCACCAATAGATAAACAATGATTCTAAACAAAAGGTAGTATTCTTTAGGGAGCACAAATTCAAGGAATTTGGGAAATAAACAGGTTGAAATGGAAGGTTTACATCAACAGGAAATAATGAACTAGAAAGCAAATCTGAAATACAAAAAAAGATGGTCTTTTTTTCAAAAAGGAAATTCAAAGTAGATGACATTGACATTTTTAATATTACAAAATTTTATTATGTTGTAAGTGAGAATAAGTATTCTATCCATTGGTGTAGTTTATATCTCTTTTATAATTCAGTAGGAAGTCTTCATAATTATCTATGTCCATTATTCAGGTAATATTGAATTTCAGATAGTATGGGAAGGAGAAGAAATTAGGCATTTATTAAGTACCTACTATGTTCTGGGAACCATGCAAAGTGCTTTAAATATCTCGTGTATTCCTCATGATAATTCTGTGAGGTAGGCACTATTAATGTCCACACTTTAAAGCTAAGAAAACTGAATACAAAGGTTAAATGACTTACCCAGTGTCATGTAGCTGGGAAGTATTGGAGGAAAGATTTTTTTAATTCGGGTTTTTCTGATGACAGATCCAGTGATTTATCTACTTTGTCACCTCAGCTGCCTCAGTAATGATTCATCACTATGCTCATTCCAAATTGACAATACTATCCAGAAGATATGTTCTCCTTCTATAGTCTTTTAGAAACCAAGACTGCATTCAGGTAATGATGATATCAAATAGAATTTTAGTAAAGACTGTGGAAAATCGAACAAAATGAGAGGGAGAATAGAGATAGAGAAATAGAGACAGAATGCATATGCAAAAAAAAATTAATAACTGCCATATTAGCTATTTTAAATAGTTCAATTAATTTGGAAAAAAAATTGTCTTTTGTAAAAAAGGGATGGAAAAAATCAAGTGAAAGAAGAAGAGGCTATAACATGAAGATTATTAACATTTCACAGTACTAAGAATGATTCTTGAAAGTATCTAAAATAATCAAGGAAATCAACACTGTGTCTGATAAGTCAAGGAATACTTCTATCTTAAAGAGTTGCTATAGTGATAAGAATCCTGGATTTGGAGTCAAATGACCTAGGATTAAGTTCGAGCTATGATGGTAAAAAATATGTAGTCTTAAACAAGTTGCCTAATCAATATAGATCTCATTTTCCTCCCCTAATAAATAAGGGAATTTAAATAGATGATTTCTGATGTCTTATCCAATTCTAAAACCTACTCAGATTGTTGTCATTGGGATGTCAACACATAAGCTGAACAGTAATGTACAGTTTCTCTTTTTCTAAGTAGGTGACTATTTTGTATGTATATTACATGAAGTATATATATATATATATATATATATGTATATATGTGTGTGTGTGCATATAGACATAAATATGTATATGTATATGCGTGTGTATACACATACATATCAGAATGTAGATAACCACGTCAGGATTTTTGTAAAGTACTTTATTATATCTATATATCTATACTTATATAGACATATGCACTCAAATATATATGTTTATATTATATAATTTATAAAAAGCAATATATATTATACATATAAATGTGAATATGTGTGCATTTTTTTTTCTTTTGGAACACATGCAGTTAAATGGAAAACTGAATAAATCATATAGAAATCCTTTAGACTGAATAGTCATTCATTAGGGCATTCTGATTTATATTGAGCCAAAGCTTTTTTCTTTGTATTCTTGATATATTTGTTCTGATTCTACCTTCTCTATTTGATGAGTTAAGTTTGTGTGTTAAAACTCTGGCTGGTTGAGGAACAAATAGATACTCTGATGCCAATTTCCCAATTTTAACCTCGCCCAAACATTTAGCTCTTGAAGAACGAAAATCCACTTTTACCTTTCATGTTGTTTAATCAGCAAAGTATTGTAAGCAAGGAGACAGAAAGGTTATGCTGACTTGCCCAGTGTGTGAATAATGAAGAAGTGATGGATGTACCTATCCAATGATTGCTTCATTCCACCACAGAAATGGTGATTCTTCAACATTAACAAAGCATTTCTGTATCCATAATCATGATTTAAATGCAGCTAAAAAACTGTTTTCTGTTGGCCCCAATAGGAGTATGACACAACTCAAAAACATCACCTGGCTCCATGGCCATTTGTCTCCTTTTTCCCTTTCTCTTCCTTGGCTCAGGGAGGTTTACCACATTCTATATATTATCTCTTAAAACCTCAATTTACCCTTTTGGTCAATTGTCCTATAATATGCCAGTCCAATGAGAAATCCAATTTGTGCTACTCAGATGATACAAGCACCACATCAAGTCACAAAGCATCTCTGGTTATTTGTATAAACTGAAAATATACCAGAAGCATCTGTTGATGGAAGGAATATATTATATTATGTATTGAATAGGATGGGAATGAAATAATATTTAGAAGAAGAAAAGTACAAAAGAGAAATAGCTTTCTAATTCATATAAGCAAAATAGAAGATTACCCATTTAATAAGTACTTTGAAACCAGGGATTATACATACATTTCTCTCTTTTTTCATAGCAAAGAACACAATGATAAATGCATATTTAGTTTCATCCAGTGTAGACTATATATACATAATCCTGATCAGATACTATAGGAATCAAGGATGATATTAAAAGTAATTATTAGGATGATGAAGAAATTCAAAAAAACAGTATTGATTTCATTGAATTGTGAGCACAGAATTGAGTATTGTAAATAATGAAAATTTCTTATGTTTTAGATGACATTCATTTTCAAAACGGAGGTTAAACATTTTAGTTCTAAGAGTTAAGAAAAAATATTGTTAAGTCATCAAAAAGGTTGAATTATTATGACTGAAATAAAGGAATTAGAATTTGTAATGCATTCCTAGATAAAATTTATAAAGACAAAAAGAAAGATAAATAAATATCTTGAAGTCATACTTTCTATTCATAACTTGATGATTCTTAGATGATTTTGATGCTATTTAAAACATATTGGTCCTAATTTTCTGCATGGGTGGAATGGTAAAACCTATGTCACAAAACTTCAGGATTGTGTTGTGACTTCTTTAAATATAACTACCTTTGTTAATATACCTTAAGGCAGAGAGAATTTGAGTCATTCATACTGTAAAATATGTCTTTTGGTTTATAGTGTTAACTTTGAGGCACCCATTGCTATGATTTTCTATGCTATTTTTAATGGCATTGTTGAAAAAGTACAAGATTTTGTGTATCCAATGGTTGATGTGCAAGGTACTGTATATACAGTGAATATAATATTGATCAGCTTCTATTATTCTTTCCTCAATTAAGGAAGAAAATGGGAGATAATAGAACAATTCCTCTTCCTTCCATCAGTGCAAAGAGTAGAAAATCTGGTGAGCAGAGCCAGTCAAAATAGGAAAAGTATATCATAAATTGGAAAAGGAGCTAGTTCTGACTTCTCCATGCAGCAGTATTCTAACTCTTCATTCTTCCTCAGTTTTCAAATAGATCTATAAGTTCACAGGCAATGATAGAGTGGTCCAGAATGTTAATATTGCATAAAACTAATATTAGTATAGCTATCATTGCACCATATTAGCTTAAATAGATTTTAAAATTTCAGAATGCAGTGGTTAAGAAAAAATTATAACCATTGTTTAAAAAATAGCAGCATGTTAGCTTCAGGGTGATAGATTTGTTGTTCAATACAGCTCTCAAAAACATCTCTAGGAATTCATACTAATAAATCCAAAAATGCTTAAAATATTGAAATTTGCTCTGTATCCAGTTTTGATCATAATCAAGCAGAAGTCAAAAAAAATTTGCTTTGCAAGGAAGTTTGGATTAGATAACCTCTAAATTTCCATCAAATTTAGATTCTTTGATACTGATATATTATAAGAGCAGGACAATGCCTTTTCTTCCTTATTTGATTTCTACATTTTAAATTTGCAAAAATAAAATCCACACTGTGCCCAAAGGGTTTTAAATTGTGTGTAACCTTTGATCCAGCAATCTCTCTACTGGGTCTGTATCCCAAAGAGATCATAAAAAAGAGTGAAGAACCCATATATGCAAATATGTTTGTAGCAGCCCTTTTTGTAGTAGCAAGGTATTGGAAACTGAGTGGATGTCCAGTTGGGAAATGGCTGAACAAGTTATGGTATATGAATGCAATGGAATATTATTATTCCATAAGAAATGACGAGCAGATTGATTTCAGAAAAGCCTGAAAAAATTTACACTAACTGATGCTAAGTGAAATGAGTAGAACCAAAAGAATATTGTACATAGCATCAACAAAATTATGTGATGATCAACTATAATGGACTTTCCCCTTTTCACCATTGAGGTGATTCAAGGCAATTCCAAAAGACTTGTGATGGAAGAGCCATTCACAATCAGAAAGAGAACTATGGAAAGTGAATGTGAATCAAAGCATAATGTTTTCATCTTTGTTGTTGTTTATTTTCTTGAGGTTTTTTTTCTTTCTCATGTTTTTGCCGCTTTTGATCTCATTTGGGGGGGGCATCATAACAAATGTGGAAATATGTTAGAACTGTACATGTTTAACCTCTATTAGATTACTTGCTTCTAAGAAAAGTGGGAAGAGAGGAGCAAGGGAGAAAAATCTGGAACACAAGGTTTTGCAAGGATAAATGTTGAAAACTATCTTTGCATGTATTTTAAAAAATAAAAAGCTATTAGTATAAAAATATACAATCCACTTAAACATTATTTATTGTTAAGTGTTTGTTACTATAGCAATAGTATCAAATATGTTTTCATATTGCTCATACTATTACTAGAAACAAAATGGATCTTTGAGGTCATTTAAGCCAAGTCTTCCATTTTATAGATGAAGAAAATAAATTGCTTAAGAAAGTCAAATTGTTAGTAAATAGCAGAAAAAGGCATAGAATCCATGATTTCTCACTTCTGGAACAATATCACTTTTGCTGTTCATTAATTTCTGTCATGTCCAACTCTTTATGTCCCCATTTGGGATCTTTCTTGGCAATGATACTGAAGTGTTTCCCATTACCAACTCATTTTACAGAGAAGGAAACTGAGGCAAACAGGTGTTAAAGGCCTTACCTAGGGTCACACAGCTAATCAGTTTCTGAGGTGATATTTGAACTTAGGCAGATAAGTCTTTCTGACTTCCAGCCCAGCGTCTATAGGCTGCATCATTTAACTTCTCTACAAGGTCTCTACAACTATTTTTAAAAGCCTCTAAAATATGCCATACTAAAATTCTTTACTATTAAAATGAAAATTTAATATCAAATTTAACTGAAAACCAACTTTCTTCATCACAGTACCTTTGTTAAAAATTGCTAGATCCTATTTTCTAAGGTTCAAAGTGCTTTATTTTGCTTTTGTGTGAGAGAGCAGGTCACAGCTTCTACAATATATCTTCTTTGTAGAAAACTTCATAGTACATTTTCCAAACATGATGTTTTCACAAATATTTTACCAGTGGAGGTTAAATGTGGTATTCATATTCTATACCCTAGCATTTCAAAATAGCAGTCTTTATTTTAGAGGAATATATAATCTATATTAAATTCAACTTAATATATCCATAACAATCTGTAATAAAAGAGCAATGTATTTGAAATATCAGCTCTCTGAAATGAAAATAATCACAGTTTAAATTAAACCAACCATTTTCCAGCAATAAATTTTGATTTTCCAAAGGCTATATAAACATTATGTTCCCTAAATGCTAAATTTATGTGCCTTAAATATCAAATAAAAATAAAATCATTCATTTAAAAAATCACAGAGAAAAGAATTAAATGTAGGGAAAAGAAACATTAAAAATAGTGATAGTGAATAAAATGTTAAATAACTTAGCAACTAAACATATTTCAATATGCCTAGAGATTAAAAAGCTTGTCACTTATTTCCCCAATAACCCGGAGTCATGATTGAAGTTTTCATTTCCATTATATTGTGGGCAGTATTCTATTTCTTCAACCAGGAAAATGAGCTCATACATCAGAGAGCAAATTAAAATTTAAGGAAAAATGGCCCCCACAGTATACTCTGGTGAAAACTAAGGAAGGGGAAGAAATATTAGGAAACGTATATCAGCATGCCTTGTTAGTCAGATCTCAAGTACTGCTAAAAGATACTACCTGAGGGAAATGAGCCCTCTGTGCACTTAGTTATGTTCCCTTCTTATTGTTTTGTCTAATAAGAATTGCTATTTTCCAGTGCATATTTACAGGGGAAGAAAAAAAAAAACATTGTTTTCTAACTCTAAACTGTGTCCCCATTCCCAGACTTGTACTGGTTTTTTTTTTTTTAAATAAACATCTATTCAATTAACCAAACCTGTTTCCATACTGCTAATGGTGTCTCTAAGACAGATTTCTTGAATTTTTTTTTTGATACTAAGTAGTAAAAAAAAAGTAAAGGAGTAAAGTCTTCCCAGGTTAATAAATAGGATGCTATACCTTATTAAGGTTGCTTTTGATGTCACATGGCATCACAGAACGTCATTCTCAGCTAAAGTTCAGATCTATAGGGTTTGATTTTTGCTAGATAAAAGTATCATATAGAGAAAAATGTGGAAGGAAGTAATCTCAAATAGAAATAATTGTATCCAACTCCCAGTATAAAGCTCATATTCATATGAGCTGCTGCAGTTCATTTTTAATTTGATTGCAAGAATATGATATTCTTCCTAAGTGTAAAATTCTTTCAGGTTGAATTTCAAGGAAAACAGGGACATTAAATCAAGCTAGGCCTAAACTTGTGTGTCTGTGCCTGCATTATCATTGTATGTTACAATGAAACAGAATTTTTCTTCAGTAATCTAGGGACTGCATAAAAAGCTTGTACAAAGAGGTCATATACCTCACTGTGGCTCTGAATGAAAAATCCATATCTACATGCTTTTTTTCTGTAACAGCAAATATGCAGTCATATTCAGATCTCAAACAGTGTCTTTTTATCTTGTTCTCTGTGTTTTCTTATCTTTATCTCCCTTTATCAACAAGAAAATTCTAACATACTGGAATGGATCTAATGCAGTCATTTTTCAATACAATACATCAAATAGTTTAAGGTGTCAAAGAAGAGGTTACATTTGCTATAAAGTATGCAGAAGAATTGTGAGAGTTTAGTTCAAATATTGGTGATAAAAAATCTTGTTACCAAAACTTTAGCTCTTGTTGAAGGACAATATAAGATGGCTGATGAAAATGTCAAATGTTTCAATAAGAAATTTCATAACTTTCTAATATTCTCTAAAATGAGTAAATAATAAATTATCATTTTGCTCATTTTATAGAAATTAATTATATGGGACAGTATCTACACTCCAATACTCTAAAGAATTTGTGATTTTCCTGTTTCAGGTATTCTCTTCAATGATGCATATTGCAATATAACAACCTGCCTGCTTATCCTATGTAATGCTTACTTATGTCCTTCTATAATCTTGCCACATGGGTCCACTCAGTAAATGAGAAGTCTTCCTCAAATTATCTTATCATTGTGAGGACTGTGTCTGTTCATCCATTATCGTAAGATCTTTGGATCATAGTTCTGCAGCTGGAAAGAACCGTAAAGGACATTTTGTCCAATTTGTTCATTTTACAGATGATTAAACTAAGACCCAGAGATGTTAAATGGCTACCCCAAGATTATGTGCTTTCTGACTCCAGAGATAATGTTCATTCCCCTATACTATGTTGCCTCTAAATATAAATAAATTATCCATAATTATTTAATATCCATAGGAACATGACATTAATAATAATAAATATGTAGTATCAAATATATTTATAATCCCTATTGTTTTTTCTTGGAATTTGTTCAGAAAGAAAAATTATTTCCTTTAATAAGTGTTTTGATTCTATTCTAATATCAGCTTTTCTAAGACAGGTTTCCCAACTGCTTTTCTTTCCTTTTCTTTAAGAATGGTTAGGATAAGAAGAAAGACCCTTCATGCACTAAATTATTTATATCAATATTTTTTTAATAGCTAAGAAATGGAAACAACATAGATGTCCACCAATTAGAGATGATTAAATAAATTTTGATATTTGAATAGGAATATAATGTATTAATTATCATTAATAATCATATATGTTATAATAAATGATTTGTGAGTAAAGCAGAAAAGCCTAGAAAGGCCTCCATGAACTGTTGAAATTAAGTAGGGAAAACCAAGAAAACAATAACCTAATGGCAATAACGATGTGAGTGGAAAAAATCAAAAAATCAAAAATGCAATATGATAAAAATAATTCATTTGATTGAAATTATATGGGAGAACATTCTCATGTGTTGGACTTGGGAAGTCCAGCAATATTGCATATTGCACATGTTTTTGGAAGATTTCAGTGTTTTTATCAGTTATGGTTTTTTTTTCTTCTTTTTCATTGTTTTTTGGTCTTTAAGATATTTTGTTTTACAAGGAATGGCTTTCTGAGAGGGGGCCTGGGAAGGATACTGGTGTAAACGATGATAATGTGAAAAACAAAAGATATCAATAGAAACATAAAAAGCACAATCTGGGTTCATTTATTCAATCATTGAATTCCTTCACCTGCACTTGTTAACCACTTATGTGTCAGAAAAATATCAACCACTGGAGATACAAAGACAAAAATGAAGTCTTCCCTATCCTCAAATGGTTTGCATTCAATTAGAAGAATATATCAAGCTCAGAAACTAGTAATATAGGAAATATATACAATAAATACAAAATGGATTTTGGGTTGAATAAGGAAATGTCTATTGAAGGAAGTAGCAATTTGACTGAACCTTAAAGAGAAGGAAAGATTACTAGAGAAAGAGGTGAAAAAGAAGAGCATTCTGGGCATGAGGAACAACCCATACAATGGCCATGCTATAAAGGATAATAAGTAGGTCAATTTAGCTTGAGTATCAAGTTGTAATGGGGAATAATGTGTAATCTTTTAAAATTCAATTTTATTTTGTTTTCATATCTATATTTTCTCTCTCCCATCTTCTCTTCCCCACCCATAATGATAAATTAAGAAAATCCAAATCCATTATAAGCATGCATAGTCAAGCAAAACACTTTTCCACACAATGGCCATGTGAAGAAAAGCCTCACTCTTCACTCTGGATGATCATCTCTGTATCTGGAAGTTTCATCATGAGTCCTCTGGAATTGTGATTAAATATTATATTGCTCAGAATACCTAAATCTTTTAAAGCAGTTTGTCTTTATAATGTTATTGTTGAAGAAATTGTTATCCCAATTCTGCTCATTCCACTCTGTATCAGTTCATACAAGTCTTCCCAGGCTTCTCTGAAACTATTATGTTCCTCATTTCCACATTGATATACTATAGCTTATTAAGCCATTAGCCAATTGTTAGACACCCCACCCCCAGTTTCCAATTCTTTGTCACCAAAAAAAGGAGCTCTGATAACTATTTTTTGTACATGTGAATCATTTCCCTTTCTTTGATCATTGTGACCTATAAATACAGTTGCAGTTTTGCTGGATCAAAGAGTATACAAAGTTTTATAGCTTTTTGGGAATATTTCCAAACTGCTTTTCAGAATGACTGAATTAGTTCACAGTTACACCAGCATGCATTAATGTTCCTTTTCCTGCATAGCTATCTAACATTTGTCAGTTTCCTTTTTGTCATCTTTATCAATATAATGAAGATGAGTGATATGTCAGAGATTTGGGGTTTTTTAAATTTATATTTCTCTATTAATAATTTAGAACATTTTCCATTGGATTATTGATAGCTTCTATTTCTTTCTCTGAAAACTACCAATTCATATCACTTGATCATTTATCAATTGAGCAATAGTTCTTAATTGTGATGGGTTTAAATGCCAAATAGTGAGATTTAAGCTTCATTCCAGAGATGATAGGGAGCCCTATGTTTAATGAGTAAGGTATGATATGGTCTGTTGCTCTAATCCAAATAAGGTGATATGCAGCCTTAAATTAGGGTGTTTGTAGTGTGAATAGAGAAATGATAGTTGCATGAGATCTGAGGAGGCAGAATTGGCAAGATTCCTAAAGTTTATACTTGGTGATTGTGAGTAAAGAATTAAAGAAAACTAATAGGCTGTGGACATGCTTGCTTGGAAGAATGACAATGACTTTGAAAGAAAAAGGACATTTAAGTGGAGAAAATTAGGGGTATCATGGAAAATAGAATGAGTTTTGGTTTGGTTGTTTAGATTTTTAGAGTCCATGGAATAACTACTGTAAAATATTCAACAGGCAGTTGCTAATGTAGGACTGATTCTCAAGAACAAGCATAGGTCTGAATATAGACTTGGGATTCATTTGCAAAGAGAGGATTGACTGATCACACTACATATTTGAAGAATTGGATAAAGATTGAAATGAAAATGTTAGAATAGAATAAAAGGAATTGGATGATAAATAGAATAGAAAATGGGACAGAATGATTATCTAATAATTAACAAATCCTCTAGGACACCACATCAGAGCTACTCCATTACTCACTTTTCTATCACTATCATGGCCTGAAAAATTCAGTCAAGTTAGTTATCATGAGTCAGCTCTCCCTGACTTGTGCTTCCTACATATAAGGGTGGCAATTCCTCTTAGCAAACTTTAGGACTCATCCTTATTTTTTTTCCTTCAATATCTAGAACTCTCCCCCCATGAATGTTATTCCTTTTCTCAGACCACTTTCTCAGATTCACAAGTATCCATAACAACTACATGAATTATGTCTGGACCCTGGAAAACGCTCAAGTAGTTCCTAGGCTTTTCCAAGTGTCCATTCAGAAAAATGGATAGAGTTGATCAAGAAAATAATGTTCTTGAGGATAGAAGAAAGGTTTTCATCACGTGAAAATCAAACTCCTAAGGGCAGAGACATATTTTGGAAATGAACATCTTCTGCTTCTATCTATGATAGACTACTTCTACCATAGGCAATAAAATGTTTGCCATGTAAATCTAATCTTTAAAAGTACTTTAAATTGTAAAGGAAAGAGTCAACTACATTATAAATTTGTGAATTTAATACCATAATTTCTACATTCTTCTCTAATCAATTCAAATCTGAATTATTGTGTTCTATTCTGGGTACCACAATTTAGGAAGGACACTATGACGCATCATTGAAGCCAATACCTGGTTCACGTTCTGTCTCTGATATATACTGGCTTTGACCTTAGGTAAATCAATTAATCACCCAGATAACTTTCCAAAATTATAAACTGAAAAGAAATTGCTGACCTACATTAATATAGAGATGTTTCAATCTAGATTCCCCATACTAATGAAATCACAGCTTGAGACTTTATCCCGTAATGATAAAATTAGAATTTATGCAGAGTTCAGTGATTAAAGGGGCAAAGCGACCTTAAATCATGTCTTATAAAGATTAGGTGAAGCAATTTGGATCACATTTCTATCAATAAAAGAAATACAATTTCCATCAATTTTCCACTATAGATGATAGATTCAAAATACAGCACATACAGACCTATTTAACTAATATTATATCTCAAGTATACTATTTCAATTCTTCTAGGATTTTCATAGTAATTAACTACTTTTTCTAACATTGTTTTGTATAACAAAATGTATTTCAAGTTATAATTTGGGAGACTAAGAGCACATCCTTGAGAAGATGGTGCAGCTTCTTCCATTATGATATTGAGGGCAGTGTAATGGGATTTGGCTTCCTGGTGAAAAGGAACCATAAATTCCTAATTGGCATAGTATATTCTCTGCATAGATCATAGAGAAGATCAGATCCCTGTTCATTTGGTAGTACATAATAATGCCAAAGTAGATGCTTTTATCCATCTTTGCAAAAAGTTTTCAAAAACCATTCTCATCCCTTCCTGCCTATTCTCTCAAACTGTCCATTTGATTCCTAAAATGTACATTAGCCAATCCCCCATTGCACCACGTCACTCATTCCTGCCCTTTCTTTTACTACTACTTTACATGAATGAGCGAATAAAAATGAATGTATGAACTAAACTGTCAGTAGGCAGCTCGCACATATAACTCTTCTGAAATGAGAAAAATCCAATTAACAATCCCCTGAGCCACCTATCTATGTGATTACAACTTCTTTTAGCTGACATAGTACTGATTCAATATATATCCTGTTGAACAGATCTTCCTGCCTCTCTCCTTCTTATTCTCCCTTCTTCTTAGATAGCTAGTGTTTAAGCATCTACCATCAGCAAATATACTCAGAACTCCTCTATATTTCCCTAACACTGAGTCAAAGAAAATTGGAGAAAAGCAATAGCAAAATATATTTAATTTTTCATGAAGTCCACTATCTAATTTCCTTTATGCTCAATCTGGTTTCTGCATTTTTTTAGAATGTGGGCTTAGCATATTGTCATGGTTGCCTGAATTTGCTTATTAATGGAAAGTAAAATTCAATTCAATTAAAAAGATAATGTTTTCCTAAGCAATCAGCTTTCATTTAACATAAAATGGAAGACTCTGAGTTATTATAGTCATTTGTAGAATGTTAAATGATAATAGTACTAAGACTTAACTGGACACTCTACAGAATGTTTTTAAAAAAGAAACCCTTTACTCAGTGAATTTAGGAAAAGAATATTATATAGTGGAATAAAGAATACTCAAACACTTAGATAAAAGGGGCATAAAAAGTCCAAGAAAACAGAGTAAATATTGAGGATGTGAAATCAATATACCTGTATTTTTATCCAAGACAAAAATGTTTCTGATGCACAAGTGACCTGTATCATGGACATTCTAGTCATTCATTTTTCTTAATGAAGAAGTTTCTATAGTATTTATACATGTAATTCTTAGAATAAGTAAAATCTGGGTTTAAATCCTGTACTGAGGCTTACTAGCTCTGGAACCCTAGTCAAAGCCTTTCACTTCCCTAGATTAAGATCCTTCATATACCTCATAAAATGGGAATAAGGAAAGCACATTCTATATAAGGTTCTCCTGAGAACTGAATTAGAAAAACAGTATGCAGAATGCCTTACAAACCTCACAGCATTATATAAATGTAAGCCATATTATAAAACTACACCCTACAATCAAACTGATTAAGTTGAGCATTTATTACAATAATCTTAGAACCAAGTAAGTCATGGAAGTCTGCTTATTTCACATACACAGCTCCAGTCTAATTGTATGATGAGGACCAAATGACAATGTCTAAATTTAATTTGTTTCATCATTTATTAAGAATAATAATGATAGCAAAAGTTTACATGGTGTATAATATAATACTAGGTACTGTACTAAGTGCTTAATAAATATCATCTCATATAATCCCTACAACAACCCTAGAAAGTAAGTGCTATTATCATACTCTTTTTACAGTTAAAGAAACTGAAGTGAAGTGATTTCAACATGGTCATATAGCTAGCAAGTATATAAGGCTGGATTTAAATATACTGACTCAGTCTTAGAGACTTATTCATTAAACCACCAACTTCTCCCATGTGAATACTAACTAGTAGTTATGAGTTAGCTTACATTAATTGCTCAGTAAGGAAATAGATTTTTTTGATTTGGTTTTTGTTTTTGCTGTTTACACATGATAGCTTTTAGTATCAAGAATACTATGTTAGGATATAAGAGATATTAATTCATACCTTGATGATGTCATTAAATAACTCTATTACCTTGAGTAAATCACTCTAACCCATTATTGTTTTTTTCATCTGTAAAAAGAGTGGGTTGGATTTGATAATTTCTAAGGACTGTTTCATCTCTGATCTTCTATGAGTCTATGATTCTAAATGCTATAAGCAATTATCATTTTAAATAAAGTAGTCTAAAATCAAAATGTATTCATTTCTATAGTTTTTGCCCTGGATAAAATTTCACTGAAGACCAAAAATGCAGACTTATCCTTCAAAAAGTTGGAGTAGTTGCTACTGTGCTTCAGGACTGAGGATTTCATCAAAAATCAAAGTTCACATATATCATGATACCCATTAGTAATGTTTTAAATTTAGTCAAAATCAGTAAGCTCCTTTGAGTACTATCATAAAGAAGTAGGCAGGCAAAGAAATTGGAAATATCCAACATTTCATTTTTTAATAAACATTTATAAAGTGTCAAGACACTACCACCTACATATTTCTCTGTAATGTGGCAAGGAAAAGTGAGAAGATAAATAAAAAGCTCTTTAGAGGAAAACTGCTTAAGAAATTGAAATAGCTATTGACTGAAGCAAGTGAGACCTTTATTTCACTTTTTACATTGTTCTCTTTTTTCCATGATTATTTTAAATATTGACGGATTTTGCCTTAAATTGACATAGGACTAAAAAATTCCTTGGGTTTTCCTTATCAGGATATCTCCACGTATAAGAAAAAGTAGAGATTATTGGCATTTTCTTGTAGCAGAAGAATTAATCCAGAAAGATATTAACTCAATGGAAAACCAACTATATTCCATTTTGCTTCAGCAGTGGTTCTTAAGGTATATACTTTTCAATGAACTGCCTAATTTGAGGATATTTCTGAAACCCTGGTTCTCTTGTCACAATCTGCTCTCTTCTGTACCCCAATATTCCTTAGTCACTATCAGAGCAAAGATACCCCAAAATAGCATTGAAATTATTTTGCAAAGCCTACATCTCAACATTATGGGATTTAAGATGAATATGAATAATTCCTGAAGGTCTAATCTCATTGTGACAAAGTGATATTAATCTTACATGCGTTCAATTCTCGGCTGCTCATTAAATTATTACTATAAATGATTATTATTCTGTTAAATCAAGGAAAAAGCAGTTAAAAGGTATCATGATACTTCTGAACTTTGACTTTGGGGCTAATCTGTTAGATTAAAACAAAAATATCAGTATAATTTATAAATTTCTGAATTGAAATCTCATGGAATTAAATGACTGAAATTTACATGCCACAGAGTCACTATATATTGGCATACAACAAACTAAATTTTCTACTGGCAAGTGAATACGCTATTTGTTCATGGGCTATGGTTTCCAAAAATGAATGTGTTTAATTCTTTGTTAGGTCACTCAGTCCCAAAGTCAAATTCAATAAAGGTAATATTTTGTTTTAACAGTAACAATAGTTCTTGAAGTAAAATTTCAGTTCCTTGAGACAGACAATATTTCCAATTAAAAAATTTGTGCTGTAAGTTCATTTCAGCACTGACAAGGTTCCTTGAAGATATATGACCACCAAAGTATGTATATAAAAGTGTTTCTTATATCAAGAAGAAAAATCAGATAGAAAACAAACAAAAAGCTAATAGACCTTAAGCTACAGAGAGTCAAGGAAATTGTTTTAGCTAAACTATGTATCTTTCCTGATACATAGCATAATGCTCTGCACACGGTAGACTTCAATGTATGTATAACAGAATTGAAAATAAATATTTTGGTGTCTCAGATTCATTATCTCTTTTTTGAAAAATTACCTTGAAATTGATATCAGCCTTCAATAACAAGCTGTCTAATGATAGATTCTTCCAATTCAGGGAAATTATACCAAGTATAGAGGGGAAAAAATGTTAGTTTTCATGTCTTTTATTATGTTTTTTATTTTTACCTCTTTTTGGTTTTGTATTTGTTTTATTGTTTCTTTATTTGCAAAAACATGTCATTCTATTGTGATAGATTACCAATGGGGATGCCTTATGCTCTACTGGAATCCTTGTAATATCAATAGAACTAAATATTGCCAGCACAATGTGTTGGCTCCTGAGGAAAATTTCTAGTAAAACACTGAGAAAAGTTGCCAAAACAAAATAATATTTATCACTTTATCACTTACAGAAGCAATGAAACAGTGGTGAATAAATCATACCATCCTTGAAGTATTAAAAATTTTATTTTTATTCATTCTATAATTAAAAATAAACCTAAATGTATTGCTATTAAAGCATAATATTGCTCCTGGGAGTAATAATGTTTGAACAGGTCTATAGGCAAAGCTTTTATTTATAAGACTAAAGATTTCTAAGGCATTGTATCTAACAATTGTATTACAAGATTATTTTTAAATGTCAGGTCTATCTTAATTTTATTCAATGTTTAAATGCCATACTGCTTGCACATTTCTAAAACATATATGTTCATATAAATATTCCATATAAGCCAAAATTCATCTATCTGTCCATCCATTTATCCAATAAGAAATATTTATTAAGACACATCTACTGTCATCCCTACAATTCAAGAGTTTATATATATTTTTTAAATTATAGAATAAAATGTTACTCTTAAAATTCTTCTAAGTCATAGATAAGCCCTCCAAATTTATGACATTTTTATAAACATTATTGGAATGGGCAGGTTTTTTTATTCTTTTTATTAAACTACATGTTTTGACAATTATATGAACTTTAAGTAGCATGTAAAATAATTCTTCCAGAAAAGTCATGACTTACGTCTTTCTAAGATAAAAATTTCTTAATCATGTCAGCACGTTACAATATTGCGTCTTGTGACAATGTTCTTTATTTCAGCATATCTCCTATATATCAGCATATATGATATATCCTAGAATTCATTTGATAATTCCTAAAATGGCTGCAAGACTGTATTAACCAAAAATAAATCATTTCCCAACCTGTGTGGTCAGTAGAATTTGGAAAATCATTATTTGGTGCAGTGTGGCCTAAGGAACATGCTGTCAGTCACAAATCAGTGAGAAATGCATTTGTTGCATGATGTATTTTTTTTTAAGTGTTGATTAATTCACAGACTAGGAAAGGCAATGTGGACCAAGGTGAACACTAATCTGGTTCAGGGAGGAAAATTGAAAATCCATGTTTATACTTTCTAGAACAGTGCTATCTGAGGAAATGAAAATTCAAAGAGATTAGCACAGACAAGATGATTTATGAGCTCTTTTTAATTAAAATGACAGGAACAAAGGAAATTTAATATTTTTCCTTATTTTCTTTAATAGATGACATTTATATAAGGTTTATAAAGTATTTTATGCATGTATAAATGTATTCAAAACTGTGTGCAGGGGCAGCTAGGTGACCAGCCCTGAAGTCAGGAGGACCTGAATTCAAATCTGACCTCAGACACTTAACACTTCCTAGCTGTGTGACCTTGGGCAAGACACATAACCTCAATTGCCTCAGGAAAGAAAGAAAGAAAGAAAGAAAGAAAGAAAGAAAGAAAGAAAGAAAGAAAGAAAGAAAGAAAGAAAGAAAGAAAGAAAGAAAGAAAGAAAGAAAGAAAGAAAGAAAGAAAGAAAAGAAGGAAGGAAGGAAGGAAGGAAGGAAGGAAGGAAGGAAGGAAG